>KK116020.1:106052-121921 GCA_000611955.2 Stegodyphus mimosarum
TATTTCTTCAGAATTTAGATATTGCTAAAGAAATAAAATTAGCAGCTTTTTCTATACATTCTAAATGCATTTAGTTTATTAGAATAACAGAAATCCTTAATTAAATCCAAAAATTCTAGAATTAAAAGAAAATGTGTTAAAGAAAGAAACTGAATACATAAAGAAAATTATTCTTCAAAGATATGTACAATTATAATTATGTAAATTACCCAGTTGTTTATGATTTCAGCCTTTAGTATAGTTTCCCATTTCTATTTCCTCATATGACAGAGTTTCTAAGCCAACTTAAATTAAAATTAAATTGTATAGTCTTTGACCCCTAGTCCACATTTTTAGTTTGAATTTGACTGTTCTTATTTAATTACATCACTTCGAGCTGTAATTTATTTTGTTAGCATCAAAACATGCTTTATGATCTAAGTTCTTTTTAAATAAGAGACTTATTTAAACGATTGTCTGACATTGTAGTTACTTTCAGACATACCGATAATTTGCTTCACGTCTGTCAGGACGTTTTGGACTATTTAAGTTTTACCAGATCAAGTAAACCCTCATAGTTATATTGTAGAGAGGTTGACAAGTTAGGAGATAAAGCACGCAGAAACTAGTGAGAACACTGGTTTGCATATAGAGACAATTTTCTGATTGTTAGAAAAGATGCTTAAAGAGAAGGAAATCGATTAGCCAAAATGTCTGGGAAGACTTCAAATTAAAAAGACGCATAAATATTTTGTTGAGCTTTGTTGTTGCAAAACATAAATGTTTTGTACCTTTTAATGTGTAATTGTCTAATATCGCTTAATAATCAATGTCATAAATTATATGTATTTTAAATGTGAAATTTTATTAGATTGTGATTTTAATAGGGTTTTTTTAGCAAGTATTGTTAAAAAATAAATAAAATTTTATATTGGCCATGTAAATCCATAATGACTAAGATTATCTAACTAGCTAATTTAATTATTTATAACTAACTGCTTACCCTTAAAAATTACCTCTGCATATTAAAGCGAGTTATTGCCTTTCATTAGTACTTACCATGGTTAAAAAATAAAACACCAAAATGTAAAAATTTATGTAAAACGTATTCTTTGTATCTAGTGAGACTTAAAACAATACAAAACAACTTATCACCTGTGGTACTTTAGTGGCTTATTAGACCTACACGAAGCTACGACAAAAACAGCGACAGACAGAGCCTAACTAACTTTCAAGTCTTGCCGACCGTGCCTACATCAGGCCTTTTAGGTTTGTTCTAATCAGCAGGGCTCTCTCTAGGCAAGCAGCAGCGGTGACAGGGCGATCTTTTGCTATGAATCATGCTGATTATGATCTTACTTCTATTTTAATCTATGTCGCTTGACATAAAATCTACTTGCTATTTGCGAAACTTCTACACTGAGCAAATAATGTGACCCCCCGCCCCCGAAAAAAAAATCAACATAAAGTTAACTGTTAGCAAAACATAAATGAAATGTCACTTATCTTCTTTCAAATATGTCCAACTATTATAATTGTAAAATATTTAATGCTACTTGATATATTTTATAAAGTTGATTTTATTCTCAAACTTATTAATAATTTTGTTAATTAATTCATGTTTAATAATAATTCATCTTACTTAGGGATCTATTTTCTTTTTAGGATGGTACTACAAAAATGAAGTTCAGGCATAGATAATATTTTTAATCGAATTTATTCAGTTCCCATTTGCTCATAGGTCCTTAATTTTTTTCATAAATGGTCCTTAAAAGTACTTAATTTCCTTGTGCAGAAATGTGTACGAACCTTGATAGAAGACCATGCAAAACTTACAAATAGTTTTGGCTTGGCTGAAAAAAGATTGAAGAACACTGTAACATCTTTGAAAACTGTAGGAAGACTATTTGATTATGAATTGGTGTTTGATGAGTGGGAAAATGAGGCATTATCGAAAAGGTTGACTGGAATGAACCTAGTAAAATTGGGAAATTTTACTATTTGGCACATCGATCAGTGTTTAAAGAAAATTTTACAGCTAAAATTCGCCCATTTGCTCGGCAGAGACGTTTTAGTTCACTTAATGATTGTGTAGAAAAAAAGGCCTCCATCTCACTGAAATGATACTTGCAGTTTCAAATAATTTCCATTAGGAAATATGGAGTCGTATCGATTATTCGAAAAGTTTTTTGCAAATTGCTTTACATGGATATGATGAGAATATTTTACGGTACTTGTGATGGTTAGAAGGAAATTCTGAGAATTTTGTTATATACCGGCATAGCCGTATTGTTTTCGGCGTTGCGTGCAGCCCATTTTTATTCGCGATAGTGTTAAATTATATAAAGCAGGCACCCGATTATTTGAAAATGGCTGCTGAAAGACTATGTGGACAATTGCGCTACGATTAATACGAAATTTAATGGAAAGAATTTCTACAAGGTCATGCATTTTTCCAGCGTTCAAATCTGCGTTTGATGACTCAGTTTCTAAATCATTAACTACCTTCATAACACCTTTCTCAGATATTTACGTTTCCTTTTTAGTAACTCATATGATTGTACTTCGGACTCAGTTGAAGGACTAGAGCCTCCAACGAGATTCCAAAGAACTGTTAGCTATGGGAAATTTTGATCCACGTGGGTGGTATCACAGTGAAATGTCGGGTCAACGATTTGAATGAGAAATTCACTCTAAGAAACGAGATCTATCTTACGTACAGGTACTGCGGCTTTCTGATAGCCACATAGCCGAAAGGAGAAGTCATTACGGGGGAAAAAAGAGAACTTTCCCTGGGGCATCGAATCTTCGATCCAAATCACTTATCCTATCACTCTAATTCCCAAATTATTGTCACAGGAATGTTGGAACATAAAAGCTTCCATAAGACTCTAAATTATCTTTACGCACAGAAAAGAATTTGAAAGCTGGAAAAAACAGTTTATAGATCTAGAAAACGTCAAAACCCCCCTAAGACTCTCGAGCCTTGACCTTAAGAATGCCAACCTATTGTTACAAGTTTTCTGTGATGTTTCCAAACTGTCCTATGCTGCCTATGCTGCTTGTGTCTTTTTCCGAACACAAAAAGATGATGAAGTAATGTGCCATTTAATTCAAGCGAGTTAGAAAATCGCGCCGTTAAAGGAAGCTTCAATTCCAAGGTTAGAGTTATTAGCCTGCACGCTTAGCGTTAATTCCGTCAATAATGAAAAAGTTGCATACGAAAGCTGTATCAAATTTTTTGGTCACACTCTGGGGATGTTCTTCATTGGTTAAAAAGGGAAGGTCCATGGGGGAACTCATTGCTAATGGAGCGGAAGAAATAAGATTATCGTCAAATGAGCTGAAGAAACGTACCAGGTATACTGAACCCTGCCGATCTCCCATCGAGAGGACGCTTTCTCAGGACTTTAATCAAAGGTCGTTGGTGAAAAGGACCTTCTTGGCTCCTAAAACTCGAAGAGAATTGTTCAAATATGGAGGTAGTTCAGAGAAGAAAACTATTCTAACAGCAGTTTCTCTGCATTGCGAAGAAAAGTATTACCATCGTTATTCTTCTTATGTTAAACTTAAAAGAATTACAGCGTGGATAATTACATTTTTAGCAAATCTGAAGAAAATAAAATATCATTATCACGAACGATTTCCTGACTCTGTAACTGTAACATGGCAGAGAACTTTGAATGTAGTGCTTAGAATTTTCTGCGTATGTACTGTATTTTGTAAAAATGGAAAAAAATGTGTTTGTAACTTTATTTTACACTCATGTCCAGAAATTAAGGATAATTCGGAGTCACACGGAAATCGAACTCTAAAATAAATACATCACCTGTAAAATCACTATACACATCTTCAAGAATCATATGCAAATTTCAGGAAGTAACCAGATGACACCGATGGTACGTACCTATGACGAGAGTGATACATAAGGAATACAGGCAAAGAAGTAAAATTGTTCACAGGCGCTTTGTAAGCATTTCAGTGCAATAAGCCTATAGTTATGACACAAAGGACGCATTTGGATGATTTTTTACGTGGTAGAATTATTGGCCGTCTGGAATGTGGGCGTACCCAACTGGAAGTATCAGACGAACTTGGAATTGCCCAGAGTGTCATCTCCAGGCTTTGGCAACGATTCCAAGATGATGGTAATGTGAGTAGACGTTACAGCACAGGTCGCCTCAGAGTTACAACGCCGAATGAGGACCGGTATTTGGCAGTTACTGCCAAAAGAAACAGGCGGAGCACAGCCTCAGACCTGTCTCGTCAGCTCTCTTCAGCCACTGGTACGACAATTTCAAGGCAGACCGTGTACAGACGCTTAGGGCAGATTGGTCTATATGCTCGTAGACCTGTCAGATGCGTTCCACTTACTGCAACTCACTGTCGCCTGCGGTTAGCCTGGAGTAGAGAGCATGCATTGTGGACACCGCAACAGTGGGCTTGTGTGATGTTTTCCGACGAGTCCAGGTTTAGCTTGCAGTCTGATTCTCGCCGGACTTTCATATGGAGAGCTCCAGGTACCCGTTACCACCAAGACACCATCATTGAACGACACCGTTACGGTGGTGCAGGAGTGCTCGTTTGGGGTGGAATTATTCTGGGTTCCAGAAGTGACCTGCATGTTCAAATTGGAACCATGACAAGCCAAATCTATCGGGACGTCATTCTGGAACAACATGTACGTTTATTTCGGGGCGGCATGAACGCACAATTTGTGTTTATGGATGACAACGCCCGTCCTCACCGTGCAAACATCGTAAGCGAATGCCTTCAATCGGAGGATATCACCCGTATGGACTGGCCAGCATTCTCACCGGACTTGAATCCAGTAGAGCACGTGTGGGTAGCTTGGCCGACGAGTTGCAGCCCGTCAACCTCCTCCTACATGTCTACCGGAACTTCCCCCCGGGGGTTGACTCAGGAGAATTCCTGGGAAGTACTGGCTAGGATCTGTACTTAGACAGTCTCAACCACGGGGGTAAAATATCAGGTACTATTGTACCTTATTCTTCACAGGACTAGAACCCGGGTATTGTACCTAGGATGGGATCAGGCTCGACAGGGACCGTACTGGTACTGGCTTGTCCGCTCCCTTGGCTGTGGTGGAGCTGATATGAAAAACCAGGAGGAGGGCGTGGGACCATGCCCGTATAACCACAAAGGTAAAGTTAGGGCGTCCCCGTCTCTCCGTAACGAGTGTCTACCGGAACTTCGGAGAGCATTGCTTTTTGAGTGGTGTAATATCCCCCAAGATCAGATCGATAAATTGATACTCAGCATGCCTAGGTGTTGTACGGACTGTATTGCGTCGTCTGGGAGACATACAATGTGTTAACAATCATACCAACCTTGTAATATTGGTTTTTTGTAAATAGGTTTTTTTTTGTAATTTGCTCCGGATAGAAAAAATCGCTATTTTTTTAATAATATCAAATAACAATATAGCATCTTTTTTTGCTCTTTACCTTTTGTTTAATAAATAAGCTTTACAAATAAGTCAAATTTGTTTTGCTTCTAACTCTTCCTTTGCCTGATTTTGCATTACCCTTAATTTATGGACATGAGCGTATTAAATGTTACCAAAATATTAAATCTCTCCTCTGAACCTGGATGAACCTGAGATTTCCGCGCTTTAGAGAATAACGTTCACCATCCAAGGAATCCGGTCATCGAAAACGGAACAGAAGGCTCAAGGTGAGTAATCTGTGTATTTATTGAACATTTTTCTGGACAAATCACAGAACAACAGGGAATTTGCTGACTGACGAAATCAAAAAAGCTAACGTACCTTGTGGAAGTAAGTACAGAAGGATATGTTCAATAATGAGACTGACAAGAGAGAGTTCTTTACAGGTAATTAAAGACTCGGAAGGTTTTGAGATTAAAGAAAAAAGTTACGTTTCGGAGACGATCATAAAAAATCCCGTTTGCTCATTATGCTTCCATCTAGTTGCAAAAGCCTTCGTTTATAAACAAGAAAATTCAGGACATGCCGGAGTTCAGATGCTTGTGAGTCAGCATCTTAGAGTTTTTGAATTCTGAAAGCTATTAAGAAGTAATCAGATGTTGCATCATCCTAAGTAGCTTTAAAACGAAATCTATAACTGTATCAGAACTTCAAGCTTGTATAAGAGATGCCACAATTTTCAAAATCTTAGGAGTACTGTTAGGTGGCCATAGGCCAGGGAATGCTGGTTCCTGGGCCGAAGCCCTATTCCAGTATATCATTCGCATGTAAAATTTCATAACGTAGCTAGCATAACGCAAATGCCTAATACACTCTTTTGCAAAAAAATCGAAGCACCCAAGGACTTTGCGATCGTGATGAAATTTGGTTTGCAAAAAGATCTTGATCGAAGATGCAAACGGTCGAAGTTTCAAGGCAAATGAACAGAAATTACGATTATAGCGCGCATTTCTAGTGCACAATTAGCGAAGTATAAAACCAATAACAGAGACGGAAAATTCATCTTTTTTTGTTGCTGCCATTGTAATTCCTTAAAGATGTCATTACGACGATATCGAAGACCTTACAGACAACTAATCGACTTCGAACGTGGTCGCACTGTCGAGTTGCCTGAAGCTGGGTGGTCATACCGAGCAATGGGCCTCCACCTGCAGCGTACAGACACTGCTGTGCAAAGGTGTTGGCAGCAAATGGTTGCTACAAGGAGATTGCCGACGAAATGAAGGCTCTGGAAGGCCAATGAGCACAAATGTGAGGCAAGATGGGATGCTAGTTCACAGGCCCGAACCGCCTAGTGGTATCATTGTCGACTATTCAACGCATTACAGCCACGTTTATACCTTCCGTCAACGTCTATACCGTCCACCATCTCACGGCGCTTGTCTGAGGCGGGGTTACGCTCACAGAGCCTTTAAGACGTTTGCATTTGAACCCACATCGGCGGAGTCGTCTGCAGTGGTGTCGCAGCCGATCATCTTGGCTGCCATCAGACTGGCATCGTATAGTGTTCAGCGATGAATCACGCTTGAGGCAAATGACTACCGTGTTCGTGTCTGGAGAGGATGGGGCCAGCGGTCCCAATCAGCTTTTGTTTTACAAAGACATACAGCCATAACCCCTGGTGTGATGGTGTGAGGCGCTATTTCTTATGACAGTAGGTCATCTTTAGTCATCCTCCGTACATCTTTATAACAGCTCAACGATATGTTGATATCATCCGGCGGTCGGCTGCAATACCCTTCATGGCACGTCATCCTGCGACCATTTTCCGAGAAGATAGTGCCAGGCGACATACCGCTCGCATATCTCTGGACTCTCTCCGTGCGGTTGATACTCTTCCTTGGCCAGTAAGGTCACCAGACCTTTCACCAATCGAGCATGTGTGGGACATGGTAGGCCGCCAAATTCGGGCACAACAAAATATCGCAGTTCTGGAGCGACAACTGATGAATGCCTGTCAGAATATGTCGCAGGATAACATTAGGAACCTCTACCACTCCTTGCCTCGACGAATTCAAGCATGCATTGCCGCCAGGAACGGTTCGACCAACTACTAATTTGAACAGTCAATGGGAGATTGTGAGTCGTGAGTAGGTATTATGACCTTGATTTTTTAATCTTTGTATTATCTGTGTATCAGCTATACACATATTAAATTTCATCAAAAACAACCACTTCCGTCATAGGCTTCGATTTTTTTTGCAAAAGAGGATACATTGCAGATGAATGGAAAGAAAAGCCATATAGGAACAGCATTTCTGAAGAAAATTGTACATATCAAGTAAAAGACTTGTGTGGATATGATGAACAATTCGTAATGGTGACGAAACAATGAAGCAAGTCAGCAATGATGGCTGGGTCGAAATTAGAGGAGTAGATCTTGCAAGTCCTCTCATACTCAAGGAAGCTTGGATTTTGATTCTGACTTTCACGGTGTACCACGCAGTGCATCTCGAATCCGTAACCTCAAGCTAGACTGAAAATATTGTTGGTTTGAGCAGATTTTTAGCACGACGGGCAAGAACAGTTGTCATTTATTCAAACAATGGTTCTAACTTCAAAGGCACTTCTAGTCTTTTAGAGAAACTGAAGAACATAGGGGAGCTAAATCCAATCATGTGGAAATTCACACCTCTTAACGCCCCCTGGTGGAAAGGTTGATTGGACTTCTGAAGAGAGTTTTAAGGAAAACTAGGTAAAATATCATTAAATCACGAAGAAATGAACTCTGTTCTATGCGATTATGAAAGCTTTATTAACTCAAGACCGTTCACTTATGTTTCAGGAGATCGCGAAGACTTGGAACCTTTGACTCTTGAGATGTTCTTGCAAGATATTAGAAAAGTCGGCGTACCCGATTTTTGCACCACAGAGGAAAATGAATAGAAGAGATTTACATATCGCTTTAGAGTGAAAAGGAATCTAAGAAAGTGTTTTAGAGCTGAGTATTTAGGGGTATTGAGACAAGTGTCTAAGATAAGAAAGGAAATTATTTAAATTCATGGAGATTATTGGGAAATGATCATACCAAGAGACTAAAACCAGAATTTAAGGAGAATAGTGAAATTATATCCTGTAAAAGACCATTGTGTTAGAATAGCTTTTGTAAAAATAGCATATTGTTCCCTTTAGTGTCTTGTGAGAAAATAGTTCTTATTGGAAGTGCAGGGGAAAAAATATCTTTTTGTCCTACTAACTTTCCTTCTTTTCCAGATACTTATGAAAAATATTCTTTACCTTTAATTAAGTTCCAGGTACAGATGGGCAGCCGAAGGCGAGAACTACATCATGCCATTTCTCTTCCAATAATACTGATAGTGGAACTGTCCTGGAGAGGATAACAGACTTTCAGACTGTCAACTTATAATCCAACTCTTGGTGGAAGATCACAACCTCATCATTGAAATTATAGCAGACTTCTAAAACCAATAAAAGTGATTATTTAACTGTTGTTTGAGTTGTACCAAGAAGTTGTTTAAAACTCAAAGTGGGGAGTATCGTAGTCTCGGTGTAGTTCTGATTTTGGTTTTGATATATTTTCGTTACAATACCATTGAAATACTTAAAATACTGTTAAAATTAATCAAAATAGACTCTCGCAAGTAAGCCCCAAATGGCAAAAGAGTCTAGAAGTGAGACAAAACACTAGACTTCGAAAAGAGCTGCTGTACTAAGCCTAACGTCAGCAAGAGTGCAAAAATTTCACAATAATAATAAAAAAATACATGCAATAGGTGTGAAAATAGATGTGAAATATGAAATGAACGTTTAAATATCGAATTATACTCTATGTAAGTAGTACAAAGCAAAAATCTAGGGTAAATGTGTGTTACGCAAAAAAGAAAATTTCAATCAAAATTTGACATAATAGATTAAAATAGGTGTGAAAATGAATTTGAAGCTCAAAAATACACAAATTACAAAATATACAGTGGTTTTTCAAAAATGATCAAAAACCGAAAAAATTCATGTCATATGGCACGGATATAAAAAAATCACAGTATACCAATAAAACCACTCTTATGAGGTATGAAAAAGAATTCGCAACTGCAATATACACATGAATTTGCATTTCATAGAGTAGAATTTTGGCAATAAATCAAAATCCAAAGTTTCCAATCAAACACTAAATTCGTTAACTTATCGGTCTGTTGCACAAAACCCCATTTTAAAGGTGTCAAAATAAATTTACAATTTACATAAAACTATTTTCACAAAAAGTCAAAAACCGAAATCTTCTTCTCAAAGACAGTTTTCGTACATCCAAGTCTTTATTGCATAATTTTCCAATTAATGGCATTTAAACTGTGAAAAATTAGTAAAAACAAATGTACTTGTAGTTCCAGAGCATGATGTAAATCCCAAAATATATTAAAATGCAACAATCCACAAGCAAGAAATGTCGCTCCCCAAGACAAGTAGACACTCAAAAATGCAAAGTTCCTCAAAATCACAATTTCAACTTGAAATCCACAAATATGGTATAATACCGCTACCGGAATCAGAACTACTTCAAGAAATCAGATATCTAAGCAAACACCAGTAATATGTACCAAAATAACAGAAAAATTTCGAGAGCTCATATGACACATAAAAAATATGGCCAACTCCCCTCAATTAATCCGTTGCCTTGCAACGGAATATTGGTGAAAAGAAACCGACCGTTAAGTGCCAGAAATGCAATGCTGAAGGGCACATACGAAGAAACTGCAGAACACCCTAGGACACGGATGTTAAACCGCGCTTATCAAGAAGGAAGGAAACTAATTAGTGGCCATCTGGCAGTGCGGAGGTTGTCAGATAATGAAAAGCTCTAATTTAAAGCACTTCAGATTTCTGCAGTGAGTGGCGGAGGTAATGGACTTTTCATCATGGGACACATCAATGGAGTTCCTTGCAATATGGCCATCGATACAGCTGCCAATGTTACCATCATTCGAAGAGATGTGGCTCAACAACTTAAAAGCAAACTCATCTGGACGCCGCCGTGCGTTCCCCTCCTGACTGCGTCAGGCGAGAAGATCGATATCGACAGAAAAGTAAACGTTAAAATTACGTCTGGAAGTGCCTCCTACCATCACACTGCCTATGTGGCAGAGATTACAGACTTTTGCATACTCGGATTGGACTTTCTAAGAAAATACAATTTTTCCTTGGACTTTAAAAATAACGAACTGCATTCCGCCTCTGAGGGCATAGCCTTATTCGGGATTAATGATGAAAGAGTGAAATCTGTCCAGAAAATCATAGCTCAAGACGTTTTCACAATACCGTCAAGAACAGAAATTTTACTTCCTGGATCCATAGACGAAAACAGAAATTTCCACTACGGCATCATGGAATATCCCAAGAATTGTAATAACCCGAAAGGAGCACTAATAGCCTCAGCACTCGTCGACCTGTCGAAGACCGTTATCCCTGTGACAGTTGCCAATGTAACTGACAAGGCGAGAGTTATTAAGGAAGGTGCAGTGGTTGCAGCATGTAATCTCGTAACCAGATTTGAAAGAAACAGTAACATCTCAGAATCCCTGTCTTCAGAGAGCATTGCCTCGGAGTTATTGCAGAATATGCAGTTAAAAGATGAAGAGAGGAATACTGGAATATCCAGTAGAATACGCTTCTACTGGAATAATGCAAAAGTACTGCCGATCTTGCGATGTCTCTTTAGGTCGGAAAGAACCGAAGAAACGCAGCCGAGGGAAGCTGCAACGTTACAATGTAGGAGCACCTTTTGAACGTATCGCCTTTGACATCTTAGGACCTCTGCCACGAACTGCTGATGGCAACAAATACATTCTCGTTGTCATTGATTACTTCACTAAGTGGCCTGAAGCGTATCCTATTCCTGATCAAGAGGCTATCACAGTAGCAGAGATGATGATACAGCACTGGGTTTCCAGGTTCGGAGTACCTCTTCAGTTACATTCCGATCAGGGAAGGAATTTTACCTCGGCCATAATCAAAGAACTGTGCAAGCTATTCGGCATTGACTAAACCCAGACGACGCCTTTACATCCTCAATCGGACGGTATAGTAGAGAGGTTTATTCGAACCATCCTCTATAACCTCTCATTAGTGGTTTCCAGAAACCAGCAGGACTGGGACAAGAAACTACTACTGTTTTTACTTGCTTACCGCAGTGCTGTTCACGAGACTACCAGCTATTCCCCATCTCAGATGCTCTTCGGTCGTGAGCTTCGTCTGCTATGTGATCTTTTGTTTGGTCGCCCTCAGATGAGCCTTCATGGCCTGAGGATTACATTCAAGATCTCCAGGCCCGGTTTGAAGTGGTGCACAACTTTGCACGAAAGCGAGTCAACTTCGCGACGGAGAAGATGAAGACCCGATACGACACTAGAGCTACTGGACGTCGTTTCAACGAAGGAGACAAGGCGTGGTTGTGGAATCCGACTGAATGAAAAGGACTCAGTTCGAAACTAGTCACCTTGAGATGGTCCGTACACAGTCCTAAACAGGCTGAACGACGTCGTGGTTCGGATCCGTAAGTCATCGAACTCTTAACCTGAAGTCGCTCATTACGACAGGTTAGCTCCTTACTATGGCCATAATACGTAGTGTATATAATTGTAAATAGTAACGTAAATAATACAAGACCATGGTCCTTTTTTTATTTAGCAATTGATAGCATTGGATTTGTATTTAGTATTTGATAGTATTTGATTTGTATTTAGTATTTGATTTGTATTTAGTATTTGATTTGTATTTTGTATTTGATAGTATTTGATTTGTATTTAGTATTTGATTTGTATTTAGTATTTGATAGTATTTGATTTGTATTTAGTATTTAGTATTTGATAGTATTTGATTTGTATTTAGTATTTGATAGTATTTGATTTGTATTTAGTATTTGATAGTATTCGATTTGTATTTAGTATTTGATTTGCTGAAAGTTACTTATTGCAATTATTGTTTATTTTGTTATTGTAGTGTAATGTTTATTATTGCATTGATGCCTTAGTTGTAAGTTTGGCTTTCTGTAGCTTTTTGTAATATATATACATGACCTCCCCAACCCCTTAAATTCAAGATTATTAAAGTATGCTGACGATACCGTGATTCTCTTCCAAAGTAAAAAACCTCGCAACTAGCTATCGACAACCTTCAGTTCCACGTCAACGTTGTCGCCATCTGCTGTCGGCTATGGAAGTTCACATTAAATGCATCTAAATACAGAATTGTTTTATACAGAAGAATCAAAAGATGCATGCATGTTAATACATATATTTGTATTGAAAATGAAGTTATCCATGTTTCGGATTCTTACAAGTATCTTGAAGTTACTATTGACAGCAGACTAACGTTTAAAGATCACATAACAGACAAACTTAATAGTGCTAACAGAGCATTCATGGCTTTATATAATCTTATCGGCAGGAAATCTATATCGTAAAGTGAAAAGAACTTTATATCTTACACATATTCGCCCCGGCGTGGGACACAGTCTTAAAAACAGACCGAAAGAAAATTGAAACTCTGCAGAACAGAATTCTACGTGCCATGGTAAATGCGCCTTGGTACGTTCGCAACACTATTATTCACGCAGACTTAAAGATTCGTCCAATTCCGGACCAAATATTTTTTTTACACAATTTACAGACACAATTTTCTTCTTATGAAAAAATGGAAAATTCCTCATATCCTCACTTACGTGAATCAATTAATTACGATCTTACTGTTGAGAATGTCGTGAAGCGACTTAGGTCTGTTCACCATAATATTAATTGGTGATTTTATATATGTATTATAATTTCACTCTTCTTCCATTCATTAACTATTTTAAACTACTTATGGATACTTATTATTCTACTTATGGATTTTTTGGCTTGGTAGAGCCAATTATGGACCCTGTTTAAAGTTTATTCGTAAAAGGTTTTAAAAACATGCGTATATTTAATACATGAATACTTGCAAAGATATGGACTTTGTGCCTGGTACAGCAGGCTACGGACTCTGTTAATAATTTTTATATTATTCTTATGATGCTTATTATCATTACTATATTATAAATATTTTGTGCGTCAACTGCCTCTCACAGTTGGAGTTCTCCATTTTAACCCACATGTGCTCAAGACTCGACTTCTCTCAGTTACGAATTTAATTAGTATTTACAAGAATTTCGCCATAAATTTTAATTATTCAAGAATTTGAAAATTTCAATGATTTATGTCATTAACACTATTACTACTCAACGTACTATATTGCATTCTATGTTCAACTCATATTATTTAATTGTGAATTTCAACTAGTAAGGTATTATGCACCCTCGTTCTCCTCATGCAACTTAAGGGTTTTCACGAAACCTTGACTCCTCACACACGGCTGCAGTATTTTCGCCTTTGGGTAGGTGCGTTCACACCTTGATTTACTATTTACACACGCAATTGACCTAAGATATATGCCAAACCAATTGGTTAAAATCCTAATGTGACTGTGCATCAGTATACCAGAGACTATTAGTATTAGGATTAGTTGTAACGTCTGGATTAGTCGTCTGCGAAACACATTTCTTTTGTTTAATTTTTTTATTGCGTGGTTTTAGTTTCATTATAGTATTTGAATAGAAAGTGTGGCAACGATTAAGTAATTCTTCAGATGATATAATTTTTTTGCATTCTGAGTTATAAAATGAATGAGATGTAACGCTGTTAAGTGAACCTAGCGCCAGAGTGCTGCTATGGTAAACAAATATAGTGAATTTTAAAGAATTTTTTTCATTCTATTGCGATTTATGCACTATCGACGAAGTAGATTTAATTCAATCCAATAAGTCTGAATGAAATACAAGAAAAAATGCATATAATTTAATATTCCGTACGAGGGAGTCATGTGGTGTACACATCAGATTTTTTTACTTAAGTTTTAAAAAAAGTTATTTTCATATAGTATTGATTGCGATGCTAATAAATAAGGCGAAATCGGTGCTTTTAATGTTTCACTCTTCATAACTGCATTTAGGAAAAAATCTATACTGTTAGGTGTGTGTCTAGCTTGACGCTTCACATTTTACGAGGGTGTAGAATCCGGAGAGTGTTTGGCCTCTTCTCCTTAGACGTTTATAGGTTTTAAGTTAATTGAGTGACTGCTGAAAAGTAGTGAGTTGTTCGCTGTTTTTATGTTGTAGAAACAATACACTGCTCCGAGTTCAATTTTATGTTTTAATGTTAGGTTAATAATGTTTTTTGTTTTGTTTCGATAAAAATAGTGCCTTAAAATCATAAAGCTCTTACAAAATCCTGGGGGGGGGAGAGAAAAAAAGACCATTTGATGTAGAAATCGTCAGCACTGTAGACAGATTTTATCGAAAATGTGATAAAAATCGTTACGATATAAGAAAATTAGGAGACTACGATTATAAGCTCGAGCACCCCGTAAAGGAGCCTCGCATCATCCATTATAATCCCAGATGATAGTATAACATTTTCTATGTATTTTGTATTTAATTAAGTTACTCTTTCTTACAATGCATATGTTTCTCAGCAAAGGGTAGCGGAATGATTTAAGATTAGAACATCGAAGTTTAATCATAAAGATGTTTTCGACCTCAATTTTCTTCTGTACAGTAAACGTTTACTTGTAATTCTCGTTTAGAGACTCTAGCTTCTTAAGCATAGGTTTTTCCAATGTTTTATATTTCAAGAACTATTTTTGATGTCCTTAGGTGTACGAGAACTTAATGGGAGTACAGGCAACCAGTTGACCTACAGACTAATGATCTACGGATGCCTCGCAGCACAAAGATCGACTAACGGCCTTTTACACCGACAAATTTCATTCTACAACCAAAGCTTTCTCTTAAAATTAGTAACGCAACAACCTCGAGTTGGCGTAGATTTAGTCAAGATCTCAATCGATTCCCACGGCAGAGCGGTACAAGCCCTTTTTCGCAGGAGCTAAGAAATCTGCAAGCGCAAAGATCCTATTCATGTTCCACAGTAAAGCGAATAAGAAGGTAGGGCCATCGATCAGCAAAAAAGTAACGAAATTGAAAAATTAAGTTAATAGAATTTTAAAAGCCTTAGGAAGGAGTGGATCGGACATTAATTAAACAAGATAAGCATTTATGAATGTGAAAAGCTTCAAGAAAATCCAGTTCACCAGTTGAAGAAGCTTTCTGAATAATTTTTGCAAACCCAAAGTCAAAATTATGATTAAACTAGCTTTTACCCGCGGCTTCCCTCGCGTTGTCCTTAAATAAGTTTCAAAGACTATTGAAAAGAAAATAAAATTTGATTTTTTTTTCTTATTACCTGACCAGGATAATCAGGATAAAATTTTAGTTACTATTACTTATTTTTTAAGTTAAAAATACACTCCGCGTAAAATTTGAGTAAATACCGGTCTTTTTCATTGAGATAAAAAGAAATCGATGTCGCTAAAAGGTTAAAAAGTTAATTCC
>KK116020.1:121932-135962 GCA_000611955.2 Stegodyphus mimosarum
GGAAGAGCACTAAGCGTATTATTCAAGGATGCTTCTGTATACTATATTATATGTTTTTCCATTCGGCGCTAATACATATAAATTCCTCGGTTTGGATACACGCGAAAAGGCAACATATAGTTGACCATACGGAAAGCATGACTTTTCCAAATGCACCCCTGTAATATTCGCCCTTGAGCTTTGTTAATAGTAACAGTAAAGCTAAGTTTGATTGGAAACTGCTGTCTTTTAAAGTGAAATGGTAGGTCAGTGGGGATTATTGGGATTCGAGATATGATAACACTTTTCTCTTTTCCTACACATGTTAAAATAGTGGCAGCGATTATATTCTGCCCTAATTGTGTGATCCGAAGCCTCGTTCCATTACACAGTTGAGATGCATCTGTATTTCGCATAACCGGTACATTTAGTTTCAATTTGGAGTTTATGTGAGGGTACACCTGATACCTCTAACGAATTTAAAAACTCAGCAGGATATGAAGTGCTTTGTTCTGTATCCATGATTGTATCTATTGACAAATACTCTTTTATTTCTACCTGTATCTCTTTCAAAATGTCAATCCTGATTTTGTTTACGATTTCATTTGTCGGCGCTAGAATTAATCTTGCACATAACCAGTGATCACTATTTAAATTTTCTTACAAGTGCGGGTAAACTTTAGCAATAAGCTCCACACCGTTTTCTACCAAATTACAAAATTCCTCTGAAAGTACACTGCTGGCCACCGTAAATGCAATACCCTGAAGGAAGCATGCAAATAACATGAAATTTACAACATGCATTAGCGGAGGTGAGATATGCATGATTCGAATTTCAACGCAGACGCGCATCACGAGCGCCTGTGGCGCCACTTCAAAGCGCTATTTAAGGCTTGGAGTTTTCGACGATATCGAGTTCGGCAATTGTGTTTTTCTTGTGGTTTTTCAAA
Organism: Stegodyphus mimosarum; assembly: GCA_000611955.2. Taxonomy (NCBI): domain Eukaryota; kingdom Metazoa; phylum Arthropoda; class Arachnida; order Araneae; family Eresidae; genus Stegodyphus; species Stegodyphus mimosarum. Next base: position 122,862 of record KK116020.1, read on the forward strand.
AAAAAAAAACGATCAATTATGCCTCGTAGTAAACAGCGATCATCGTTTGATCAAGTATCCGAGTTCGACAGAGGAAGGATAGTGGCCTACCGAGAGTGTGGATTATCTTTCAGGGAAATCGGTAGTCGTGTTGGACGAAACCAAACAACTGTAATGCGGATATGTGACCGTTGGATGCAGGAGGGTACGTCGGACCGACGGGTTTGATCGCATCCACCTCAGTGCACCACTTCACGTGTTGACAGGAACATTGTGCGCATGGAAGTGACGAATCGCTCAGTCACATCACGAACCATAGCACAACACATTCAGTCTGTAACGAATCATCCAGTGTGTGCGAGTACCATTCGACGCCGTTTACAGCAGAGTGGTCTGTCCGCAAGACGTCCATTACTTCGTCTACCCTTGACGCAGAACCACAGACGTCTCCGCCGCCAATGGTGCGATGAAAGAAGGATCTGGACGGCAGAATGGAATGAAATGGTCTTTACTGACGGGTCACACTTCTGTCTGCAACACCACGATGGTCGGATTCGAGTCTGGAGACACCGTGGAGAGAGGATGCTGAACAGCTGCGTTATGGACCGCCACACTGGTCCTATATCGGGTATTGGGGCTGTATTGTATATCACTCTCGCACTCCTCTAGTACGCATTTTCCGGTACTTTAAAGAGCCAGCGCTACATCCCCGAGGTGTTGGAGCCAGTTGTCCTTCCTTACCTTCATGGCTTGCCCACAGCCATATTTCAACAGAATAAAGCGGGACCACACGTGGCACTCATTGTCCAAGAGTTCTTCGTCAATGGCCAGATTGAATTGCTTCCCTGGCCGGCTCGCTTTCCGGATCTTTCGCCGATAGAAAACATGTGGTCCATGATTGCTGAACGAGTGACCCAGATTACATCCCAAGCTGCCACACCAGATCAACTTTGGCAACATGTGGAAGCTGCTTGTTCTGCTGTACCCCAAGAACACATCCAAAGTCCCTTTGAATCAATGCCTAGGCGTGTGGCAGCGATGAACTCCAACAATGGCGGCTACTCTGGCTACTGATTCTAGAAGGAACCACACTTCACAGAAGTCTATAAATTTAATCATTTGATACTTGGTCAACATGTTATCTACTAAATAAATTTTGTTGTGATATCTCTTGTCTTTCTTAGTGTTGCAATTTGGGTGTCCAGCAGTGTATAATACAACCTTCAGCATCTGTTTCCAAATATCCATCGCCAATTTTCAATAGTGTCTGTGAGTAATTTTCTACATTATTATGAAGATACACTTTCATATTTGTTTTAAGACTGAATTTTTCAACTCTAGCCCATAAACTTGATGATTTCAGACGGGCTTTGATTTCATCTGTAGGTGTACCTCTCTGGATTACCGGCAGAGTTTGTCAGAAATCACCAGCCAATAAAACTACCAATCCTCCCATAATATCTGTACTGTCTCGCAAATATTGAAGAATTTGCTTAACGCTTCTATAGCTTTTTTGTGAGACATCGTACTTTCATCCCCACTAAAAGCGTGCATTGTCGTTGTAGCATCTGACTTCAAGAGTATCAGTACTCTTATATCCGGACAACGTCTGGATACCAGACTAGGTGTAATGTAAAAACTGCGTAGAAGCGCATCACTACGTCTGTCTTAGTAATTAGAAATAAATGTTAGTGTTGTTAACTAGTCCGTTCTAATGGCATCCTGCACTTAGCTGAGCCCACACTGTAAAGACACAACATATGGCGACGAGGATGGGATGTGAAAAACAAAATAAAAAGGAAGAAGAAAATCGTTCCCGAAATCGGCGCACTCGCTTACATGCGTAAGTAGTAGCAAAACCGAAACTTGGATTAGGGGATTCCTCGAAAACTGCTAAAGGTAGGAAAGTATTTGATTTTTATTTTGAAAGGATGGAGAAGTTAATTGAAGAATTAATAAAGCAGAAAGAAGCTTTAATGGCCGCATCGCAAGAGAAATCGGAACGTAAACAAGACAACATTTCTGTTACTTTTGATAAGTTTGATGAAACGGTAGAAAATTTTGATTCGTTCATAGAACGATTTGAAGCTTTTCTGAACATTCAAAATGTTCTAGCGGCAAAACGTGGGAAAGTTCTGATCTCAAGCTTGAATGCGAAATTGTATAATTTGTTGAAGAATTTACTCTCTCCCAATAATCGTTCAGATAAAAATTTTACCGAACTAAAAAAGGTCCTTAAATTAAGGATCATTTAAATCCTAAAGCTTTAATAATACCTAGTCGGCATATGTTTATTAATAGGACACAGCATGAAGGGGAATCAATTAGTAGTTATGTTACTGAATTACGCTCGTTAGCGATTCCTTGCGAATATAAAGAAGATATGCTAAATACGATGTTAAAGGATGTTTTCGTTAGCGGTCTACGAGATCGTAATATCTTAGATCGGTTATTTCAGGAAGATGATATCGATTTAGAAGAAACATTAAAGATAGCCTTGGTGATTGGAAAGGCGGTTAAGGGTGCGAATGAGATTATAGGCAAATCCGCAGAACTGAAAGTACTTAAAACCAAGAATAATGAGTCCAAACCGCGGAAACAATACCTTGTTGCTAAGAATAATAAAGGTAAAAATGAAACTTGTTCGCGTTACTTAGGGGCAAATCACAATAAAAATAATTGTAAATTCGCAACAAGTGAATGCCGGTTTTGTAAAAAAAATGGTCATATCGAAAAAGCGTGTTATTTGTCTAGGAAAAACGGACAGGTTAAACAAAAGAAAGTTGAGGCAAATAATGATTATGATTCGAAAATTGAGGTCCCTATCTATGGATTTAGCTCCAGAAAAGAGGAAGAGCCGAAGAGACCGCCGATAATGGTTCAAGTTAAAATTGAAAACAAACCAGTTAGCATGGAACTTGATACTGGGGGAACAGTTTCGGTAATGTGTATAAACAAATTTAGAAAAAACACGCTGTCCATTTTCTAAATGTACGGCAAGATGTACAACAGTCGGATATCTTTCATGTAATAGAAAACCAAGGAGCCGCCACGTTCCCTCATTACTACTGACATATCGCCCTGCTCGACAGGTTTGTATTTCATTCAGAAGCGGCAACACACCTTCCTTACGCAGATTGAAGATGGCCTGGTCGCTCCCTTTATTGATATATTTACAAATATATTTAATCGCACGAACAGAGTTGCAGGCTTCAACATTAATGTGAGCATTAAATAATTTACATAGAACTGGTGAATATGGAACAACCGAGCTATTATCAAAAGTCTTGACTACCCCACTGCGAGTTTGAATCGTCTACCACCATCTTCCACTCTTCTACCACCATCTTCGGGTGCTTTTCGTCTGTATAAAGGGTAACTCTTACCCAAAGAATATGTACTGTTAAGAAGGAAAACTTCGCAGAAGCAGAAGTGGCTCCCTTCCAACGAAAAGGGAAACAACTGCGCATGCATGAAATATCTGTCGCCAAAAAGCGCCAAAGCTCGAAGCTGAATGTCGAAGTTGGTTTGGACAGGTTCGACCGTTGTTACGTTTAGCAAGAGTTTAAACAAAGAATAGGTTCTTTGGTTTTAAGTAGCGATATGGACAATGGAAGTTCAACAGCTAGTGAAAGTGAAACTTCACCTAATATTTCATCATTTCCGAGTTTAAATTATCGCGACAAGTCAAAGAACGATTTATCTTAACGCGTGTTCCTCAATTTCCTATACACGTCGCGGAGAGGGAAAATGTCGGCTAGGTACCAAAGAACCGGCACATCACAGAGGGGAAATTCTCGTCAACAGATTCCGTCGCCAAATCCCTTGGCGAATGTTCCCTTTTCTTTGTAGCGGCGTTGCAGACAAAGTGGTTTACATTACGTCTATGGAGCCTTTCCTTCTTTACATAGAGGTTCTTTGCCTTACCATTGTGCACTGTTTCCTTTAGTAGCTCCCGGGGGAACGTTTTCGCACATTTGTCATTTTTCATGCAAGGTAATGCTGGATTGTGAGCTTCACAGGGATCATGAATGATGTTTTTGATTACGATCTCGTGGAAATTCTTATCTAGTTCTGGATCCAGGATTTCGGCGCTTATAATGTTATCTATTTGGTTGGATCACAGCTTTTGTTTTAACCAAATAAGAATATGCACATGTGGCAGACCTCGTTTCTGCCATTCAATGGAGTACATGTGACACTGGACGTTTCCAAATACTTTTCCTTTTGTTATTACATTAATGATCTTTTGAAATTTTAACGAAATACGCGGGGAACTATGTCATGTCTATCAGTAGCTCTTTGTCCGAACATAAGCTCTTCTGTTATTTCTTTCCATGAAGGATTGCAGGTAAAAGTTACAAATAGGTCAGGCGTGCCGTAAGTGCATACGTAGGCGAAAGCGTCTTGTGTGTATTCATGCAGATAGCGGGGACTGTTCACAAAAGTGGAGGGAAATATAACCATCTTGTCTAAGTCGTTGGGACTAATATTACTATCCGTGCTAATTGCATCTTGTAGGTGAATGTAATTTTCAACTCGTAGTTGTGTCTGGTTTAAAGAAAGTAACGAAGGCGTTCGTTGTCTACTTTGATATACATATCTACTAAGAATTGATGAAAGAGCTGCCTCGACCGCGGAAAAAGGTTGAAATCCTCCTCTCGAAGCATCTTGTGATAGGCGTAAAAATCCATGCAGGAATTTTTTTTATTGGGAACTGTCTGTTTTGTAGTTGGATTAATCTGTGGAATATGAAAATGGTATCCCAATTGCCCTTTACTAAAAATTAACGGGTACTGCAAAGCATCGTAAATTTTATGAGTATCTGCTACGCGTGTCAGTGTAATATCATGTGCTCGTATCACTATATCTCGTGGAGAGCATGGGTCGCCAGTAACCAAGACAGAAACTTCATTAAGTGTCGGTGCATTATAGCGCCTCTCGTGTTCGCCACGTGGAGTTCGATCAGCATGAATTTCGATTTTATAATCGTCTTGAAGAAAGTTTTCCATTGCAATTTTGAAGGTATTTATCAAAACGTTGTGGTCATGTAACATTCTTTGAATTTTCAATACTATATCTCTATCGACTCCATCAATATACTGACAACGACGGCTTACTTCATTTTCTTCTTGACCCATAAAATAAACTTGCAAAAATTTACGCGGTTCATTATCTGTTGGAAAAAGTGAACTAATTCGATGATATATCTGGCCTTGTACGGTAAAAGTTGGTGAAAACCCGGGCGTTCTTATCTCTTTGTTTACTGCAAAAGATGTTATTTGGAAGCAAAAGTTGTACTTTCTGATTTTACTTAAAAAAACGCTTTGATTCATCTGTTACATATAAATATAGAGTTTTCAGCGGTTCTTCTGGTTCACCAAATAAGGAAAGCGAAACTTTACCATTGGAACAGCACATTCCTGCAGTTTTATCTTTCTATTTTAAAGCATCGCAAAACTGGCATTTTTTACTCATCGAATTATCAATTAATGGATGATTATGGTAATCAATTGAACTGAAGCCCAGAATCATTAAATACGGACCAATTGTTATGCATGAAATTTCTCCGGTGTTCGGTTTGCATTTCTGCATGAACGATTCTTCTCCCCTGCAATTGTTCTGGAGTATCTCTCGCTCTCATAACTGCCTGTTGTTGAGCTTCTTCTTCCAAGCGAAGCAGTATTTGAAGAAGCGTTTCAATAGCTCTTAAAGCGGTTTGACGTTCAATTTGTTCTTTCAAGCGGATCTGCGTTTGGAGAGGTGTTTCAGCAGCTTTGAAAACAGCTTGTCGTTAGCTTGTTATTCTAAACGAATTTGTGTTTGAAGAGGCGTTCCAGCAGCTCTTAAAGCAGCTTGTCGTTCAAATTGTTCTGTAAGCGGAGTGTTTGGAGAGGCGTCTCAGCTGCTCTTATAGAAGCTTGACTGGACGTTTGGGCCTCTAATCTTTCTTGTCTTTGAGAAGTTGTTTCATTAGTTCTCAAAACGGATTGTCGCCTTACTTGTTCTTGACTTCTTAATTGTGCATGTGCGGAAGATTCTTGGGACTGAGCAATTTTTGCTGCCCGCGCCCGAGATGAATTCCTAGACATGTTAGATTTACGTTTGCGAGGCATTTCGAAAAAGAAAAAAATCTGTAAAAAATTAAACTGTCCTTAAATAAGTTTCAAACTCCGCCTGAATTTTAAAAATACGTGTATAGCCACGAAATCTAGTAAAACTGCTACGTATATTTCTTAATGACTGAAAAATGTTTGTGAAAGAAGAGCCAAAAGCCGGAAATCCTGAAAGATTTTAAATAATAAATTAAGCAAATGAAAATTAATAAATGTTACGCTTTCACGCCTTAATTACTCAACCGGTCATCATAAAATTTTCAAGAAATATTTTTGATATATTAGAAAAGGTTCCAAATGCTTGCGTAGTTTAAGCCACGCACCTGCGCGCGCAGACAAACTTTTATATCGTTTAACTTATCGTTATGAAACTTTCAACATTTAATGTTTACACAACAACAGTCATTTATATATATATATACATAAGCGAAATACTACTGACTCATCACAAGATCTCCGAAACTGTACACCCGATTGACTTGAAAGTTTGCATAGTTACTCATTCCACGATGTAGGCGTGCACTAAGAACGGATTTTACATAAATCCTGTCCAAAATGGATTTTTCTTATACCATCACTTTTACATCGTTTAACTTATCGTTATGAAACTTTCAACATTTAAGGTTTACACAACGACCGTCATTTATATATATAAGCGAAATACTACTGACTCATCACAAGATCTCCGAAACTGTACACCCGATTGACATAAAAGTTTGCATAGTTACTCATTCCACGATGTAGACGTGCACTAAGAACGGATTTTACATAAATCCTGTCCAAAATGGATTTTTCTTATACCATCACAGGCGGCACTAAGTCAAAACTCTTTTTTTTTTAGTGTGTGAGTTTTGACTTTGATTCATTGACTGGCATTATATTTCCAGACTTTAAAAAATTTGTATTCATCAACAATTCGAAATTAAACATTTCGTTCATATCAGAAGTCTAGGTTCACATTCAAATAGATAGTGTGCTCAGCAAAGCGGGCGCGTGTTAGCTAGTTTTAGCTATAAAACCTATTATATAGTTTAAAGTTAACTATTATACAGTTCAGATAAGTTACATTTTATAGCCTATAACATTTTCTAATATATCAAAAATATTTCTTGAAAATTTCGTGATGATCGGTTAAGTAATTAAGGCGTGAAAGCGTAACAAACAAAAAAGCAAACTCACATTCGCATTTATAATATTAGTTAGGATTCCAACCAATAATTAGCTGTCTAAGACTTGTTAATTTCGCCTTTTCTGACGTAAGATACGTGTTTCTTGATCAGGTGCTTTGAGATGCATCAACCAAATTAAAACAACGTTAAAGTGATCGAGAATTCCCGTTCCTTGATCAGTGTTGTTTGAAATACATCGGCTAAATTAAAAGAGCGTTAAAGTTTCATATCAAAGAACACGAATCTGATGTACGAAAAAGAGAAATTAGCAAGTCTTCGACAGCTAATCATTGTTGGAAACTAAATCATAATTTTGACTTCTGCAAAAAAGCTTCTTTAATTGGTTCGTCTTCAGGTTTTTGTTTTTGCATCTTGTTTATCCTGAACTGAATATTGGTTGGATTTAAAACATATTATTTATTTTAATTTATTTTGCGTTATAAATCCCCGCACATATATGCACTGTCTAATGAGCGGTAGAAACATCTGCAGAAGTTCTTTATATCAAACAACATGTTTAATTACATTAAAATATATACACATTTTCACAAATACAATAAACTCGATTGCTTCTTCAATATACAAGTAATACAATCACCGTCTTTCTTTCAACGCCTCTAAAATCCAACTGTCAACTGAACATGTCAGAGAGAATTTCACCAGATGCAACACAGCGCCATGTGGCACTCAACTTCGGCACCACATTCGTTCGGCCTTTCTGCATTCGTTTGGTCTTTCAGGCGACACTGTAAATAAAAATAATAATAAACAGAAAAGATAATAGCATGTCTGAACATGAAGGTTTAACGTTTTTAGTGTCTTTGATAATATTTCAGCTTCAAGAATGACAAAATGAGCACACATCGTCTTCAAGCTTTATTTGCCACATTAAGAATAGTTAACGTCTTTAAAACCGCAGTTTCTTCTTCTTTTCATTCTTCTTTAGGCGTCTTTCGTTTTGTCATTAAGCATGTTTTCGTCTTAAGTTTTTTTTTTTGTTTGTTTCATGCAGAAACTATACAATTTACTTCTTTTCTTCTTTAATTTTTCTTTTTTCCATACTAGTCTTAGCAATTATTCCATGGTTTTCGAAGTTCAGCGCCACGTCCTCTTATAGTTGGGACCTTTGTGACTTCCTTCTTTGACTACGTCGTATATCATAGTATTTTTGACCGTACAGAATAATTAAAGTTAAAGGATTCCTCCTTTAACTTTAATTATTCTGTACGGTCAAAAATACTATGATTTTAATTTCACAAAAATCTACTGTAGGCATGTCCCACAGTACTGCACAGATATATTATCTAGTGCCGTTAAAAAATAAATTTTTTGCAAAAAATTGTTCTATTTTGTTTTATCCGTATAATTAATTCTGATAAAACTTTTCAACTTTAAAATAAATCGATTAGTGCTTGAACTAAAGTAAATATTGTTGCATGCGTATGGGTTCGTAATGGACTGAATACACACAGAACCGATGATAGCTTGATAAAATTTATTTTTCCAAACCAAATACTTTATAGTTCTACTACTTTCCACAAAAGTACTCGTACAGTAATTCTCTGTATCACAGAGCACAATCAGCAGTTACAACTTCAAATTACTAAGAACGTTAAGCACATGCAAAGCGCATCTAGAAAGAAGCTCGGATAGATATCTCTCAATACTCCGAAGTCAAATCTCAACTAAAGAAAATGAGAACTGTTCCACCTCCAGCTACCTATGTATGCCACCATTTCTTGGGTATTTTACCCGATGTATTCCGGCTCTTGCAAATAAAAACCATAAAGACGCATAACGTAAAATATTTCTGCTCAGCTAGTCTCATGAAGGGTCAAGATCGACGATAACGATCTCTCTGGTTTTAAATAGTTTTCTCCCGGCCACCGAGAAATTTCCAGTACCTTCCACTTCTCGAAATTACTGGAAGGCATATACCAGAGGTGGGGAACCTTTTTACCATTAGAGGCTACATTTAAATTAGGCAGCAATAAGAGAGGCCGCATAAGCTGATTGACCTAAGAAAGTGACTTTTGTGAAATTATTAGTTTTTCTATAGATTTAACAATTTATTGCATTATATAGAAAAAATAAAATAAAATACTACAAAATTTTAAATATAATATACATATAAAATAATATAAAAATATTATAAAAAATACAATAAAAAATATTTTTTTATTCACTAAGTTAGTGACTTATTTGGCTTTGTTTTTGGTTTGACAGTAATTGTATATTTGGATCAATCTTCGTAACACACAGCTTTAATTGATCCTCTAAATGTGCATCTGTAATTTGCGTTCTTAAATTTGTTTTTATTTTTGACATGAGAGAAAATGTTGTCTCGCAACAGTAGGTACTTCCGAAGCAGGAAAGTAAACGGCGAGCATGTTCTCGAAGGCATGGATATTCAACAGCATTTTTCCAGATTTCTATGGGATCCTTTTTAGCGTTAAAAAGGGATTTGATGATACTATCTTCCCCTAAATCAATTAACTCCATTTGTAGTTCTGCAGGAGCCTCGGATATATCTATTAAATGTGGTTCAAATGCCAGTTTCATAGCAGGAGTGTGCTCGTCAAAATCAGAAAATCTATTAGTATACTCTTCTATTAAACAATCCAAGACACCTACATATTCATCGAATATTTTATTTTCACAGTTCTGCTCATTTAACATTTTAGCTAGCTCCGGGAAGTGTTGTGCAGATATTTCCGATCGACAAAGCAATGTTTTGAAAAATGATAATTTTTTTCTAAACGCTTGGATCTTTTGCCACATTTCATAAATATACCTCGTTTCACCTTGCAGGCAAATATTTAAATTGTTTTGTTTTGTCATCATATCAGACAAAAATGCAAGGTTTCTGAGAAATACTTCATCTGATAGATCACATTGTTTTCCTTGTTCTTTATAAAAGTTTAAAATTTGTCGTCGTAAAGACAAAACTTTTATCAAAACCTGACCTGTTGATAGCCAGCGAACCTTGCAGTAGTATGGTAGGTCAACACTATACGTTTCCTCATCTAAAGAGAGCATCTGCCGAAATTCACGATGACGCATTCTATTTACGCGAATATAGTTGACAATGGCAATGGTTCTATCCAGAGTGTCTTGCAAAATGGTAGATTTTGCGCAAAGATTTTGCTGATGCAAAATGCAGTGAAATGATATCAATTTTTTCAAGTTTAAGTTTTCCTTTTTTAACAAAGCAACGAATCCTTCTTTTTTGCCTCTCATGGAAGGTGCGCCATCGGTGCAGACACTGACTAAATTACTGACATTCAATTGTAATTTATTACATACTTCTTTGAAGTTTTCGAAAATATCGGCTCCGCGAGTTCTTCCAGTTAGTGTACCCAACGCAAGTAGTTCTTCGTAACATTGAAAATCTTTAGTTATAGCACGAATAAAATATAAAACTTGTGCCGAATCTGTTTTATCAGTGCTTTCATCTAAAGCAATTGAAAAATAAACATCTTCATTTTGTATAATTGTATGAAGTTGCTCTGTTACATTTTGCGCTAATTCGTGCTGTCGATCTGTTACAGTTCTTCTTGAAAGAGGTAATTGTTTGTATTTGTCGACATTTCTTGGATCTAACATACTCACTGCTTCAACAATACATTCTTTAATTATTTCAATGTCACTAAATGGTTTGCCCCTTTTTCCAAGTATATGTGCTATTTTATACGTAACAGCAACTGCAGCGGAATTTTGATTTACAAAGGCACTAAAAGATGCCTGCTGATGATGCTTCTCATTTTTCAACTTTTGAAGTGCAGCTTTTCGTGATTCACCTTCTAAAGCGAAATATTTATGTTCTTTATGAGTCAAATAGTGTTTATTTGCATTCGCTTTTTTTAAAGTATTTAAAACTGTATTGCACAACAAACACATCATTTTATCTTTCTCAGCAGTAAAGAAAAAATCTAACTCCCATTCTACATTAAATGTTCTGTTTTCATCACCTAATTTTCTTCTCTTACTATTTGACATGATGGATAAAAAAACGAATATCAAATAATATCTTTAACAAAGTGTGTACTTTCTAGAAATACAATAAAACCGTGTACCTGTTATAAGCACGCACTGTTAACTACAGTTTGCTGAAGATCGCAACAGGGAAGCGTTGAGAGATGCGAGTCAGAGAAGCCAAAGCAAGGTGTGACACTCAAATGGGAGATCTGAAACCGAGTTTTGTTTACTTCTTAGACAAGGTAGTTGGCGCTGCTAGCTGTGGGCCAGAGCCTCGCTCATGCGTGTTAGAGTCCGTTTCAGACTAGTATTCTGACGTCATGTTACAATATGACTGTCTTTGGCGGGATTTTTCGCGCAGCTGTCATGGCGTTGATGTACAATAGTTGTTTGAAACGAACTCTACCATTTTGTACTAGGTGGCAAAGGGCCGCAGAAGAACCTCGCGGAGGCCGCAGGTTCCCCACCTATGGCATATACTATTAAAATTACACAAAGGGCACAACACGGTTCCAGTTACATATATGGATCAATCAAAGTTTTAGAGGGATCGGATCGAGATGTCACCGAGTTTGATGATATTTGACTATTTCGCGCCAAATTTGGCGTTTAAAAATTTGTCGTTAAAACAATCGGCAGCTTGATGCTATCTCTCTAATGTAAAATGGACTTGCCCTTGTAACCTTATTTTTTGCACAAAGTTCCATTTTTGAGGCCTTTGATGTTACATTGCACAATAGATACTACACTTTTAAACATAATATCACTAAAATTATTTATATATATACAAAATTCGTAACAATATATTAAAGAATATATTATAACATACTTGATTAACTTGCTAATGCTTAAAAGAGAAAAAATCATATAAAAATGCGCATTTTTTATTTTACAGTTATTTAAAGGAAAATTGAATTTAATAGCCTCTTCATCGCATTGGTTTTTCCTGCTCATTTCTTACTTTTTACAAATATCTGAGCTGCATGTGTGGTGAGGGTACAAAGTAAGCATAGCAGATTTCTTTTACTTCCTCCTTTCGAAATATGGAATCTAGGAGTTTCAAATACATTCTGTTTCGATGTTTGGCTTTGATCGAAGTGATGCTCGAAAATACCCTTTTTTAACTGCATTGCTTGGTAAACCTTTAAAGATTAAACAAAACAATCAATCAAACATACCAACGACTGGTGCTGAAAACTGTTTGCACCTGCTATATGATCTCAGGATTGGCAAATTTTATTTTAGCCTAAATAACATAATTTAACATAACAGATACATAATTTTAATATATAAGCGTTTTACGATATATTAAAAAATTTAAAGTCTCAAAAAGTAGCGCAAATAAATGGTGGAATAGAAAAAATTTCGCTAAATCGCATAAATTTGTCAAAAGTAGCAGATATGTGCAAAATAGCACAATCTGACAATACTGATGACATTCAACACTGTTATCATTTGCACAGATTCACTCACATTCACACCTTAAGGATAGGAAATTAACTTCGAAGGACACCTGTAAAAGGATTAACTATAAAATCCCCAGATTTCAGATTCTTCCCCAAATTAAAACAGCCTTCCCATGAACAGTGATTTCCCTCTCTGAAAGAAGCTTTTTTCAATAGTTACCAAGCTTTCAAAGATTGAACAAAACTAGTATCTTGGTAGAAATAGCAAATCTTTCAAGACAGTGGATCAAGACTTCATTGTGAAGCAAGCGGTTTGCACGGAAAGAATGTAACCAGGAACTGCCTGAAATAATGCCTGAACCTAAGGAAAAACAGTTCGGCCATGCCTGTTCTATGCTATCAACATTGCTATGTCTTTTCCTATTCATTATATATATATATATATATATATAT
>KK116020.1:145306-183185 GCA_000611955.2 Stegodyphus mimosarum
AAGATTCGATAAGACAATTACATGAAATGCAGCTTCATTCAAAGATTGTTAAGAACACATTAATGCAACTACTCTCTCTTGCCACACTGAATGGGAAATATTCTCTCTGGTTTTTATGCCTGAGATATAGTAATGGTCAGGTTCAGCACGTTCATACATTTCTCTGTTATACACCATCGATTTTCCTCTCACGAAAACTGATACAGAGAAACGCTATAGTGCTTATGACAGAGAACTCTTAGTTGTTTATATATTGGTGACACGTTTTCATCATTTTGTCGAAGTTCGACACTTCAAGCGCACTCACCAATCATAAGTCTCTCATCTTTACTTGTAGAAAGAATTAGTCTGCATTTCCCAGGCAACTGAAATAACTAGATTACATAGCACAATTTTTAACACTCGTTTAGTGTATTAAAAATTTTGGCAATATGTTAGCGTACATTTTCCCCACAATCAATGATTTAACACTATTATAATTGCCATGCACTGAAGGTCAGAAATATGACTTTGAACTTTCCACCTTTGCCTTCATCTAAAAGTAATGAGGGAATTTACAATCTTTAAAGTTTAGTACAGCAGATACTAGCTTTTGTCGCCCATCTCAGCATTTCTTGTGATCTACATATCTTCCACTTTTTCATAACAAGTTTGCCATTTCCGCATAGTGCATTCAATTCTGGAATTCGTGTCACTAAACGGTTGATATAGCAATATTATATATACCCATCTTTCAAATACATCTTACCAACTTGACATAATTTTGTTCGCAGTATTAATGGGCAAAGATCGAAAGATATATCGAGCCCTATCCAGCAGTTTTCAATTTCTGATGAAATCTTGTTTACAGTATCAATGGGCTTATCCAGCAGTTTTCAATTCCAGACAAACATTTCAAACATGTACCATTAGAAAAGTTTCATACTCTTTACGACAATTAGAAGGTTTCATCCACTTATTAACATATGCATAAATAGGTTCACTTTATGGCCAGAAGTAATATCATTATTATGAACATTAATATTGACACTAGCAAAATCCTTTTACTGTCAATTGATTGCTGGGATTCCTTAACACCACTTTCTAATGTACCTAATTAAATTCTGCGCAAAATCTAAAATAAACGATATCAATTGGGTTCATGCACATGGAAATTAAGTACTTTTAAGGAGCCTCAATCAAAAAATTAAGGACATATCAGCAAATGCAAATTAAAGTAATTATCTATGCCCGAATTTCAGTTTTGCAGTGCTATTCTAAAAATAAAATAGATCTGATATTATTATTAAACATACTGATCTGATACATTATTATTAAACATAATCTAATACTCAACATTATAGAAAAAATTCAAGAATAAGATCACCTTCATAAAACTTATCTAGTAATTAGTTTTAATTTAAAACGTTCCCGAAACATTTATATTTTAACACTTGGAATAGTCACGTATATTTTAATATTATTACATTTTACTAACAGATTTATATTGATTCTTTCTTTTATGCTTCGTTTTGTCATGTGCACACTCAGTCCAGAGATTTAGTAAATAGCAGACAGATCTTTATATGAAACAGTAAAGGTTAATATGAGAAGTAAAATCAAACCAGCATGAATTGTAACAGAAGCTTGGCTGTTGCCACTGCGGCTTGCCTAGAGAGAGACCTATTGATCAGAACAGACCCGAACGGATGTTACATCATGTATTCAGATTTTACCGTGGTTAGTAAGCTTTGTCCCTCCGACCCAGTTAGGGTCGTAGCTTCCCGTAGAGTATTTGGAGTTGTAGCCCAATTAATATACAGTAAGATTCCAGTAAGCCACCGAAGAAGAGGTCCTAAGTTGTTTTGTATTATTAAATCTCACTAGCTGTACGAAATAAAGTTTTACATTAATTTTCACATTTTTGTATTGTACCTTGTGTTTACAGTGCGGACTAATGAAATGCAATAATTCGAACTTCTGAGGGTGATCGGTTACTTACAAATAATTAAATTAGGTACTTAGATACCTTTAGTCGTTATAGATCAAGGTTTCTCGACTGTTAGGGGGGATTTGATATTTTAAAATGAGAATGAGATCAGCCTTTTATTTACCTGTTAAGTATTTAGATAATGGATATAAAAAACTACTTTTTGTTCAAAGCTTTGGTATTTATTAATATGTTCTATACTTTTCTTTAATTTATTAAACACATTAATCTAATTAAAATAAATGTAAATGTATTTTCCGAGTTTTGGAGATAAAAGGGGAAATCACCTAGCGATGGTGAAAGGGATGCATAGGGCAAAAGAGGTTAAGAACATATTAACCTCTGAGCATGGTAACCACTTACAAGAGCACTATTAAAAAAAAAAAAAAAAAAAAAAAAAAAGAGAGACTCTTGAAATCACAATCTAAAATGCTATTAGGATAATCATACATTAAAAGCTACAAAACATATACATTTTGTAACAACAACAAACAAGAGTCCTTTTAATTTGAAAATCTTACACACATTTAAACTAATTTATATCAATTTTCTTCTCTTAGCATTTTTCCCAACAATATTCATTTCAACTAACAAACCAATGTTCCCACTAGTCTCTGCTTGCTAACTTTTCAACAATATACCTTTTAAAAACAGTTTTCTTTCTCTTTATATAATCAGTTTCTACCTGAAGAAGTTTTACTTGAGAATAAATAATGACGACCTAATTTTTTCCTGTTATTTATTAAATTTTTCCTTTCACACATAAATAAGAATACATATGCTTGTATGTAAATAACTATCGACTTTTTTGTTTCTTATTACAGCTTGACACTTCCATTAGATTCTGATAAAGTTTGCAGCCACAGAGAGCAATTATTGGAAATAATCTTCATCACTGATATTAGATACTCATCGATCAATCGGATTCATATTAATTTTCAGATGTAAACAGAAGCTATATTCCCACACAAAATGATTATTCTTAGTGCCAAAATTCATAACTGAGCTTATTTAGTTTTTAAGTTAATGAAATGTGTATTTTCAAAATCTTTGAATAAGATTTACATCATACTGTAAAGTGCGCTATCCATGTTCGTTTTTAATGGAAATAATATAAACTCGAACTTCAAATAACTAAAATCTTGAAATTTTTGTAACACTGCATTTGCAAAAAATACAGCACAGAAAAGCTTTCGTCAGCAGCATTCAGACTGCGGGCTACCAGTTTGAGACTGTTTGTTGAAACTACGCTACCAGTTTTAAAAGTTGGTTTAATGCATACTAAATATGCAACCTTAAAGAACACAAATTTAGCATCAGGGATGAAAAATACATCTTTTATTGTTAACAATTACTAAATTCTTGACTAGCTTCACTTACCCATAAAATTTCAAACTGTGAATTGTATATCCTTAGTCTTCCACATTAAAAAAAAAATTTCAAATCGTGAATTCTCTTTTCTTGAAGTCTTCCATATTAAATCAAATTTCTAACCGACTTTAATTCCAGTCTTTACTATCACCTAATGGTACTTGATTATTTCATTTCAAGAAATTCTTTCATCTTTTGAATTTTGTTCAACAGAAGATGTTACCATTCAGTAGCAATATCAAATTTGAGAACAACACGCCTGTCCGAAATTACTAGACACTGAAAATAAATATATTCGTGCTTTAAAGACTTAAGAATTCATACATTAAACTTTATTATTATTATTATTTGAAATAAAATTTTCCCAATTAATAATTTATAAATTGCAGTTCAGATATAAATCAACTAAAATTACTTTCTACTGACCAAACAGACTGAAATTTAAGTACTCTGAGATTTGTTTTTATTTATTAGCGCTTACCATTTACAATAAACAAAGCAAGCTTCAGCACTAAGTCAGATATCTGCTAACAATAAAACTGAGAATTTATTCATTCCTTTTTCAATCTATAGATATTTTAGCAGTACTTCTGTATTTTAAAATCATATTCTGCTTCATATATGAATAGTTTTTATGTGAAGAAACAAAAATTCCAGCATTTAATAAAGTGGAAGATAAATATTTTTTAAAACAGAATTTATTTAAGCATTATACATGTAGATAAAAATATCATAAATAAATAATATATACTATGTACATTGATTTTAATAATTTACTGCCTTTTCTTAACAACTCTTGTTCGTGGAGGAACTCTTTTTCCACCAGTGAAAAAAGATGTCATCACTTCTGATAATTCTGGAACATCATACTTGGGCATCTGCATTTGTTGCATTTCCTAAGATAAAATTTATGCAACTATGTTAAGTTAAGGAAAAATACAATTAATCACATCATAACAAGATATTACATGAGAATAAAGAATGTTTTGAACATGCATGAATTTAGCCTAACTTTTCTACGATTAATTACTCGAAAGTTAAATGAGTACTTTTTCAATTAACGACACACCACTTAGCACTTTTTTTCTTTATGGTATACTTTCTTTTGGTGCCTCATATCACCATTTTAGCTTGGCTTCTTTCCTGAAGATAACTTCTTTAATGCAAATAACCTACTCATGAAATTAAAATCTGGCTTAACGCCCAAGTGGCTATGCATCCTTCATTCCTACTGGAATGAGAAAGATGCTTTAAATTAAACATCGTTTGTCAGATCGTTCATTTTCAAATGAGGTACACTATAACACTTAACTGGAATGATTGCATGACAGAGGTTTTTTTTTGCTTGATCTAATGTTAAATTGATGGTCACTACAAAACTGTGGAAACTAATGAAAGTTTATTCGCACACACACACAAATATATATATATATATATATATATGTAATATTTCAGTTATTCCAACACATCGTGGGTGAATGGTGAGGCTATTCCATTACATGTTTTTGCAGATGTTTGACGAAGCTGGGTATGATTGAACCACGAAGAAAAAATACGGCTCATTTTAATTTAGAGCAAATGATTTTTTCCAGATGATTCAGTAATTGAACTACTAGATACGACTGACTGTAAACTTTAATACGTCATAACGTTCTAACAAAGAAAGAGGAGCATAGCGAAGGCATTAGCAGGACGAAGGCGAGAAGGCATCTGTATAGGAAAACTTATGACGCAGCATTTATATGAGGAGGTTATGAAATAGGCGCGAATGTTACAGAAGATACTGGTCTAGGGGAAGATCCTGAATTGCAGAAAATTAATTAAAGGTTGCTAGTTCGCAAAAAGCAAAGCCATCGTTTTTTTTTACATCTCCCCCCCAACCCCGTCAAAAAGGAGAGGACCGGGCTAAGAAAAGCATTAGGACAGTTGTAAAGCAAAAGTATGAGAAAAGACATGAAAACAACCAGGACATAGCGTACAAGCTTTAACTATGGCCTATCATAGTTCATGACTTTCTCATATAAATTTTTGACTGTACAACATATGAAATTTTGAACATTAAAACTATGCGTTATAAATAAATATACAATATATGACTCATTTTAAATCTATAACATAATAAATATGGAATACTGATAAATAAATAAGTTATAATTACAAAAGTCCTCAATTTTGTCAAAAATGTCCATTTTGTTTTTTGAAAGTCCTTTTCACAAAAAGAGTTCGAATAAAATGAAGATATCTGGTAAAATCTCTAAATGCCAGATAGTGATGCATTTGTTCTTCTCATCGTAGGCAATTAAAGATTGACATATTTTACACTTCAATACAAAATATTATAATTATTCAAAAAAATAATTCAATATAAATAATACAATTATAAGCTAGAACATGAACACTTTCACTTTAAAACTATGGCATGTCCTCGCCAACAGATCAGCGTGATTACTTGCTGATAGTTGGAGGGTGCTAGGTACAAATATCGAAAAACCTCCGTTGCCTAATACAAGGAAGGTAACTGGTTTTTGGCATTGTACATTACCTAAAAGTGTTTTTAGAAAAATGAAAGATCATACAAAATCAAAATTATAAGACAGATAACTTGTATAATCAAGTTAAAGTCTTTTTTATATTTTTGTAAATTAGAAACAAATATCCTACTATAAGAAGAAAATTTTTGCTACAAAATAGTTTAAATTGTGTGAAAAATATAAAAGGTCAAGAACGGGAGAATAATTTGTCATAGTCGGGAAAATAACTTGTCATAGTTAGGGTTTAAGTCTAAATCAGGTATTAAAAGTCATAATCAGGAAAATGTAATTTTGAAAAATTTAATTTTTATTTTGAACAGAGATAGGAATTCTGCTAATTCTGGCAGTTAACTTAAACTCACTTGCTGGATTAAAAGGTCTTAATCTAGTTGAATGAACAATTTCTGATTTCTTTTTAGTTAAAGGATTAGGTTTATCAATTTTATAAATAACTTCAGAATATTGTTTTAAAATTTTATGAGGTCCTGAGAATGGAGGAGATAATTTTACGTGTATTAGGATATTGAAATTCTTCATACATTACTAAATCACCAATTTTAAAATTACTAGGTTTAAAATGAATATCATATCTTTCTTTATTTACATTATGATAATCATCAGATCTCTTTTGAGCTATTTTTCTGGCTTCTTCTATTGATGGATACAATTCTTGATTTTGAATTAAGGAATCATAAGGTAATATTCCATACATTAAATATGATGGAGGGAATTTTATTACAGAATGAGAGGTATTATTATACTCTTCAGTTACTTGGGGTAATAATTTTGTCCATGCTATATTACCTTGATAAGAATTTAGTTTACATTTTAATCTAGTTATAATAGTTTGATTAACACGTTCAATTTTACCATTAGTTTGTGGTCTATTTGCAGTAGTTAGCATTCCAATCAAAAAATCTTGAATTTAAGAGTTCGCATACACATCAATTTGAACACTAAAAACAATCACTTTAGAAGCACTTGATAAAATGCATAACTTTGGAGATGAGGTAAAACACTTAAGCATCGCCGGAAAAGAAGCAAAAGCATAAGCACTGTCCTTGACCCACTGTTGAATTTAGAAGCACGTTAGAAATAAATCCAGAAGCTTTTTTCCCACGTAGAGGATAAATCCTACCGGCTAATTAATGACTGTAATATTTCAGTTATTCCAACACATTGTGGGTGAATGGTGAGGCTATTCCATTACATGTTTTTGCAGATGTTTGATGAATCTGGGTATGATTGAACCACGGAGAAAAAATACGGCTCAGGACTTTCACTTTTAAAAGCATATCTTTATTTTAATTTAGAGCAAATGATTTTTCCAGATGATTCAGTAATTGAACTACTAGATACGACTGACTTTAAACTTTAATACGTCATAACGTTCTAACAAAGAAAGAGGAGCATAGCGAAGGCGTTAGCAGGACGAAGGCGATAAGGCATCTGTATAGGAAAACTTATGATGCAGCATTTATATGAGGAGGTTACGTAATAGGCGCGAATGTTCCAGAAGATACTGGTCTAGGGGAAGATCCTGAATTGCAGAAAATTAATTAAAGGTTGCTAGTTCGCAAAGAGCAAAGCCATCCTTTTTTTTTTTTTTAATATATATATATATAACACGACATGCTCTTCCCCCACACTGGATTTTTGAAGGATTGTGTCATGAAATCATAGTATGTTTCCTTTGCCATTTGAAATCTTTTTGTTTTGTTTAGTATCAAGGTAAAGGTCAGAGAAAGAAACACATCAAAAAGCACAAATACTGCACTGAAAATACATGCTATGGCTTTAACAGAAAGGTACCAATAAATGTAACTGAATTATCAGGGCAAATTAATACTTATCAAGTATTACATAACAAATTCCAGTACTTAAATTTTGAACAAACTCTGCAAATGATGTAGTATGCGATATACTGCTTTTAGTTAGTTATTACTTTCTTAGATTGAGCCACTAAAAAACTATTTTTTAAATATAAAAATAAATACAAATAATTAAGAAGACATAAAAAGAAAGTTATTTAATTAATTAATTTATAATGCATTCAATTCAAATTCCTTTCACTTTTAGAAAACAAAAACAGAAGTTGCTCTTAAAATGGCCATTTTTATATGTTGTTCAGCCATATACATTACTAATATAACGTAGCCTATCCAAAATTTAGTCATCATGTATTTTGAGTTATCACTGTGTTTCTGCAAAATATCTAACATGTTTCTCCAACTACAACAGATCTCCACCATGTTTCAGGGATAAATTTTTCAGTAACTTCATAAATTAAAAAATTCAATAGTTTTTACATTTAAATTTATGATAAAAAGGCAGAAAAAAAAATTAAGAAACCCAATTTTAATCGCACCACTTAAAATATAAATAACTAAGTACAGTAGATTGCATACTACATTATTACCTAACTTTATTATCATATTACAACAAATAATTAAAACTTAAGTTTCTTGGAATTAATATTAAAATAAAATTAATTATACTAACAGAGTAGTTGGGAGGTTTATCATCAAATCTGAACAGTTTAGAATAAACTTATATGTGTAAAAAATTAAAAATTAAAATTAAAATTAATCTAAAACTAAAAAAGTAAATATTTTAATCCTATGAAGTTTTACTTTTTCAGCAAAAGGAAAAAAGACAAAGATCAAATTGTCTAATTCTTGGGTTGTAATTGTACATCTAAAATTGACCAAAAAGAAATTTGTGATAATGCAATTTTTAGTTTTTTTATTGTTAGTGTTACTGAATTTGAATGAATTTTTAAAGGTGGCACACGAAAATGCTACATAATTTTGTTGCCACCAAATTTCCCTCAAAATATGATAATGTATTTTGTTGTTAGTGTGCAATTTTTTTTCAATGTATAAAAGACAATTTTTAACTAAAACATTTTATCTCAATGTCAGTGTTTATGATTTTGAATTTGTTACTTTTTTAGTAAAGTAGGAGGGGTTATTTAAATATGAAAAAGCATGCAGGCTATCTACCTAAGAGGGTGGATGTCTTCATGGAGGACTTTATGCTGGAAACTAGCTCATATTCATGTTACACATGGGAAAAACTAAGAAAACCAACCATGCAGCGAGCCTATTCGTCTGGGATAGAATCCAGGTTCAACTACCAGTATTCAGCAATTTTAACAATGGGGAAAAGGAGAGAAAAAACTAGCAACACAAATAATCCATAATTTAAACCTTTTTTGAGGAAAGGGATGCTTTTTTTTTTCTTTTTTTTTTTTTTCTATATTTGCTAAAATTTTTTTAAAATAAAACTCTAAAAGAAAATGAAATGGCATATAGTTGTAAGCTTAAATGCTTCATTAGAAAAATATTACAGAGCAAAATGATTCAACTACACACGCACACAAAAAAAAAAAAAAAAAAAAAAAAGGTACTTTAATAATACTGAATTAATTGCTAATAACTATATAAAATTCTTAGTTAATAATTTTCTTCTATATTAGCTAACATCACTTAATTTTATCATATTCATCAACTGCTTTTTCACTAATATTAATTAAATTACTAAATTTTATTTTGCTCATAATATGGATTAAAAACAAAGAAACAACAGCAGCAATTGGTTAGATAAGCCGAGTGCAACAGGTTTTATACATTCCTGGTGATGTCTTGCAATATGTCAAAAATAGAGAGAAGATTGGATTTTTCTGACATAAATGACCAAGGCTTAAACAATTTAACGAAGATATCCAAATAATAATATTACATTTTTAAGTAAATGTATGACTAATATGGCTTGATTAATCGCAGCAATATGCATGCATGTGCATTGCAATATTAAAGTCTCAATAATACAAAGCTAAATCCTTACAAACAGGTAACTTGTGGGAACTTGAGTGCTCTTAAATTTGAATTAAAAGTTTCTTATTGATTTGGATGCAAAGAAAATATTTTTCTTATAATAATGGATTCCCCCTTTTCCTGATTTTTTTTAATCCCTTCATTAAAAAATAAATAAAAGAAATGGGATTATACATAAAGTTTTGATAATGCAGAAAAAAGACAACTGTCAAATTTTTAAAAGAATTGATAACTAATAAGTTTACATTAATTTGTGTTATCAACATAATAATTTGAATCACTTAAGATTATTTGAACTAAACAAGCTCACCATATCATCTCAAAATACCATAATGACAACACTTGATTACCTGCAATCCAAAAAAAAACAGTATTATAACTAAAAATATAACTTACCCTCTGAGTATCTGGATCAGCAGCATTCATCACTTTAGGTAAAACCATAATAAGCAGCAAAGGCAATACCATCATCAAAACCTAAAGAATTTCTAAGGCTTAGTTACAAATATCATATAGCAATTAACACAAATTCTCAATATATGAACACATATACAAAAAAGGTTCAGTTTCTAATGTTTTCACAAATTGAACACTGTTTTCAGAAATCAAAGGCTGCAATTATCATCACAGGCTTGTTTATCATTAAGTTCAATCAGCATTCTTCTGTTATCAGGACGGGGTTAAGAAATGCATGTGTGTATGCACGCATGTATGTATTCATGTGTGCATGTAAATAAGTAAGTATGTGTGTATGCACATACACTGAGGAGCCAAAACGTTACGACTCTCCTCAAATTTTTCAATGAAATCATCTGGATTACATTAAGGCACATACTTAAGTGGAAATGGAATTTAACTGCTGCTGGAGGAAGTAAGGAATCATTCTTGCACTTACTTTTGTGAATAATGTGGGCAAGGCTTCTGATCTAAGTGAATTTGATAGAAGGTAGATTGTAATGGCCTGAAGACTCGGAACGAGTATCTCCAAAACTGCACGACTTGATGGGTGTTTACTACTTGCCATTGTTAATATTTATGCAAAAGTGGATAAATGATGGTAAAACCAGCAGTAGATACCAAGGTGTTGGATGTCCACATGTCATCAAAGAAAAAAAGGATGTCAGAGACTGTCCCGCTTGGCACAGCAAAATCGGCACTAGACAGCCCAATACAATGCAGATCCAAGCGTAAGTATTTTGGAACACACAGTTCAGCGGACACCGTTGAATATGGGTCCCATTCGTGTACTCTGTTGACAAGTGTCATTGTTAACGATGACTACAATGCGTCCGGGAACACCGAGACTGGACCTCAGATAAGTAGAATACAGTTGCCTGGTCGGATGAATCACAATTTCTCATTCATTACGTTGAAGCTCTGAGACCCTTAGTTGCAGCAGAGCAGACCACGAAAGCTGCAGACTATCTGAACATAACTGCGGATCATCTGCATCCTTACATGGCGTCTGTCTTCCGAACTGAAAATCAAATCTTCCAACAGGGCAACATCCCATTTCACAAGGCTCGAATTGTGTTGGAGTGGTTTGAGGGGCATAGGATGAATTCAAATTAATGTCCTGGCCACCTAACTCAGCAGATCTTACCCCTGATAGAGCACATCTGAGATGTCATGGAGCAGCAGCTCAGAGCTCAAACCCCGCATGTCAGAAGATCTCAACTTTGCGTGACCACTGCTTAGACATTTGGTATAACCTGTCTCCAGTCAACTACCAGAAACTTGTGGCATCCATGCCAAGGTGAGTTGTAGCTGTTTTGAAGCCAAAGGTGCAATGCATTAGAGTATGTGGTTATAACGTTTGGCTCTTCAGTGTATATGCACGTACATACATTCTTATGTGCATACATAAAAATATTTCTGAACCCGGTCATAATAACAGAAGATTACAGTTCAATCATTATATAATACAACTAAAATTATGCTAGATTAAAAATTATGTAGTAGATAATTTTTTATTATGAATTTTACTGTATTTATTGGCTAATAATTTTTTAAACCTTTTTTTAATATAAACTTATTTATGCTAAAATTAATATTCCACTGCGACAATTACCAATACTTTATAGGTAACATTTACTGTAGTTATTTTCACAAGCAAACTTTTTTCAAATAACTCAGTTATTTCTCAGACAAAAATTATAGTTTAAATTCTAAAATTCACTCATATAACACATCAAAATATTATTTATATTATATTTTTATTTAATATATATCATTATCTACTCCTTAGCCCACAAGTCACTGCAACTGAAAATAACACAAATGTAAAATTTAACCCTTTGAAGCACACGATATTATTTTTATAATTTTTTCACTTAAAAAACTCTAATATGATCCTAGAGACAAATAATATATGAATTAGAAAAAATGTACTCTTGCCCATTGATCTGTGGGTGGTGGTTACACTGTGAAACCAGCGCTCATCTAGGACTTTGAAACTTACTGAGGTCATAGGGAAAAAAAACTTACCTTTTACCATGCATAATTCTAATAAATGACAAAATTTACAAATTTAAAAAAAAAAAAACTGTATTTAAGAATTGCATTATATATAAGTTTTTCACATTATTTTACAAAGTAAATCGTCATAAAAAATGAAAAAATAAACATTTATGCAATTTTTCTGTAACAGTGAAAACCAAAGAACCTACATACATAATAAGGACATCTGGTTAAATGGATATAAAAATTTAGCAAAATAAGGATTTAAAAAAAAAATCTCAGGCTTTTTTTTTTTGTGAAGGCCTGTTTTGTTTTTTGGGTACATACATTAGACCCACATTGTAAGTTTCGCACCTATATCTTGTTCTATGAGGTTTCTCCCTTGTGCTACAAAATGTACCACCGGGATTTGCATTTTACTGGAATATGTCCAGCATTATTTAGTCTCTTTCTGTCTGGCACCTGAAATTTGTGGTTTTTCATGTTAATAGGGCACTTGGTCTTTTTGGCTTTGATATGGATATTTTGTTTTCTATTCGTATTATATCCCAAATATTTATAAAATATTTTAAATTTAAATAAAACTTTTATGAGATTTCTATTTTAATTATAGCAAAATATATTTACATTAGATTTCAACCATACAAAAAAATTTATAAAATAGCATTACTAGTAAGCAAGTGTGTTGAGCTCAGAGAAAATTCTTTGGAAATGAAAGACCTTTTCACCTGGCAGTTGCATGTATTGTTTAGTAATAAAATAACTGTGGGGTTTCAAAGCCCCTTATCTATATCTGGATAAAAAGACACATTTCTATTTGAAAAGCAGCAAATGCCATTGTGAAGAGCAGTGGTTTCCGAGTCTTTAGAGGATTGTGACACAATGCTGTAGTGGCTCAGTGGTCGTGCCCTGAAACCACAAAGCAAATGCTATATATATACATAGGTTTTTTATATATGCAGTTTAATTATCGCTATTTTTTATTGTTTATGATAGAAATAATGATGTGCAATGAATAACTTTTGAAATTTAAAGTTGTTTAATATTAATAAAAGGAAGTTATTTTGTCTCTTGATAACGAATTTTAAAAGGCACCCAATTTGAAGTATTAAGACCTAAAAAATGTATGATTCTGCAGTCATTTTGTGTTATTTAGAAGTAAAAGATCAGTAATCAATCATAATAATCAGCTTTCACTCAAAAATTTCAGAAAGAAGAGAAAAATATTTGAAAATTGGTGGTTTCAGGACGCGACCACTGCGCGTCAAAGGGTTAATGGTTTCTTGAAATATGTTTTGAATGCTAGGCAGTGATACTTCTTAAACAAGTATTGAGCAAACAGCAGAGTGCATATAATAAAGTTCCTCTTAGAAAGATTTGCATGCTCATAGAAATTTCTCAAATTACCTTCTGCCAGCTGTAATGCAGGCGGGATAGGGATTTATGCACATTTGCGAAGATACCACGCATTTTTCGAATATCGCTGGCCGCTGGAATCCTATTCTCAACCTGACGGGTGTTGGCTCCAGCAACACCTCTCATAGGAATATATGATACGATTCGACTTCCAGATGGCGTGGCAGGAGATATGAGCCAACCAAATAGTCATGGAGGATCCCCGCCCAAACATTTATGGAGAACCGCTGCTGGAATGAATGAAGAAGTTGGGCATGTGGGTTTGTAAGATGCCCATGTGTGTAAGTTGTGGGTATTAAAAACACCTTCAAGGGTGAAGGTGCACTTGTCCATAAACAGAACATGTGCTCCAAAATCTAGCCTCTCTGCATTCTGATGGAGGTACCAATGTGCGAAATCGACATGTGGTTGATAGTCCATTGGCGACAATGCTCGGGCCTTCTGTGTACGATAAGGGTGCATTCCTTCCTTCTGTAGAACATAACAAACCATCCTTTGGGACAAGTTTACAACACGGTAAACTGCTTACGTGGTATATAGCAGTTGATCTTTCACCCCACCAGAATGGCTTCTTCAAGTTGCTGTGTCTTGATGATCCTTTCATGCCCTGTATCTTGCTTGGCTTCGGTGAAGGATCCTGTTTCACACAGCTGCCGACGCAAACGCTCGAATGTTTTCCAGTTTGAGTCGCATTCCCATCCACTGCACCGTGCACAAAGTCCATTTCAGCCATTTTGTGGTTTGTATAACCAGCCGCCGTCCTCTTGGCAATTCATGGTAGAAAATGCCGCTGAGTGCGAGGACTGAGCCTTTTATACTATTTACAATGCCACCAAGTGGCTCACTGTTTGCATTCCGACCATACATTCTCTGACGAACATTACTCGTATTGCTGCCTTCTATCACCCCCTAAAGCTCTGCCCACTTGTTCAGTTTCATCCTATATTTAGTGCTTTTTGAATTGAGAATAACTGATTTCTTATTCAAATCAGTCGAGACCAGTACCAGAGCTGATGGCTGAATTTAGGGGAAGCAAAATGTTTAGAACTTAGAGAAGCACTGAGCAACAAATATTACAGAATGGCAAAATCTTTAGAATCTAAAAAGGCATTGGGATGCATAACTTAGAGGCGGGAATATTTTTAGAATTTAGAGAGTATATGGCAACAGAACTTAGGACACGCAGTGACTGCCTTAAGTACACATGGGAATTTATTTATTCAGGACTTGTATAATTCTTCAGGATATGGAATATAAGTTTAATTGAGATGGTAATGCTGCAAAAATCAACAAGGGAATGCTATCCCTTAAAAGTATTACATTATGATCAACTATAATAATACAATTTGAAATATACTGCTACAGACTTCCTCAAATAAAAAAGAGCCTGTAATGAATAATGCAGTGAACTCACATCATCTTCAGGTAATGAAAGAATTTTTCAAAATCACATGTGGATTTCTCTCTTGCCCAGATGTGGCAGTTGTGCACATTTAAAGAAACTTTCTTACTAAAACAATTTCCATTAAGCAAAAAGTGTACCTTATCAGTTCAAAGAATATTCAACAGCCAGTCTATATTATTCTGCACCTGTTGAAAAACTCAATTTGCAAATTCATGATGTCTTCCAAAATCAGTTAGTTTCAGCTAGTGTACATGCTGAATTTATAAGGTTACATCTTGCGAGGATAATCCTTAGTGATTGACACATGATCCCATGTGAAATGACAATTTTCCCGGAAATTTTTCCCCATGTGAAATGAGAATTTTCCGGAAAACTTTTCACTTTTAAGAAGGGAAAAAAAAAAGTGCCTTTCTGCGGAAACTGCATCATGTCTACGTTTTTAAAATTATTAAATTTTTATTTTTCTGTTATTTATGGATCATCCCGCACTTTGTTTTATAGTGATTTCAAATAAAAAAGGTTCACTATATTTCAAGAAAAGTATCAAAACTATTTAGCTCCCAAACAGGACTTTGTAAGTACTTCTATACCTACATCAGAATTTTATTTATTTAATGTGATTCTAAAATATGTATTATTAATATCAATAAACTTGCCTTACATCCCATATACACTGGTGTGCAAAAATTAAGGACGAAGTCGAAAAATTAGCATATCAGCTGAACAAAGAGGCAGAGCGGACAGAAAGACCAATCAGAAGATTAAGTAAGGTGATGTACGGTAGCACATGTGCAGATATGCAGGTAGACGTAATGGGGGAGTGTCTGAGTAGTATATAGCATGTTGTCGGTGTAAGATCAGTATTTCTGGCAAAGAGATTGCACGCTGTATAGCAGTTAAAATCACACCGAGTTGCTGCCTCAGCGAGAAATGGCGAATAATCAATCTGTTAGACGACATCTGGATGCTTTTACCCGAGGTCGAATCATTGGGAAGTTGGAGGAAGGCCGCAGTGTGACAAGTGTGGCTGAAGAGTACGGAATTGCTCACAGCATCGTTTCAAGACTTTGGAGACAATTTCAAACTATAGGAACAGTTATCCGGGGGTTTAGTAATGGTCGTCCACGAGGAACCACACCCGCAGATGACCGGTATATTGCCTTACAGGCCAGAAGAAATAGGCGGCAGACAGCGGGAGAAATCGCTAGACACACGACGCAGGCGACTGGACGACCGATATCGCGTTTTAGCGTGGCCAGAAGACTGCACGGTGGTGGTCTGTTTGCACGACGCCCTGTACGGTGTGTACCTCTAACGCCTGCCCATCGGAGAAGGCGTTCTCTGTGGTGCCGGGAACACCGGAATTGGAGAGACAATGAATGGGGACGAGTACTCTTTACAGATGAGAGCAGATTTAGTCTGAGTTGCGATTCTAGACACATACACATCTGGACAGAGCGGGGAACACGCAATAACCCCTTCAACATCATCAAAAGGGACTGTTTTGGAGGTCGCGGAGTTCTCGTTCGAGCAGACATAATGCTTGGTAGCCGGACCGACCTTCATATCTCCCAAGGAGGTTCGTCACCTGGGACTGCTATTGTAACGAGGTTCTTCTTCCTTACATGCGTCTTTTCACAAGGGCTATGGGTCCTCAGTTCCTCTTCATGGACGACAACGCTCCACCTCATCGCACAGTTACTGTCGAAGAGCTGTTGGAGAGTGAAGATATTGAACACATGGATTGGTCGGCAAGGTCTCTGGATCTAAATCCCGTCAAGCATGTACGGAACTTACTAGGGTGACCCGTGGCAGCACGTAACTTATCGCCAGTAACGATTCCGAAACTGCGATTGGTGCTACAAGAGGAACGAGCAGCAGTGTCTCAACAGCTCATTAACAACCACGTATCCAGCATGCACAAATGATGTGAAACCTGCCTAGCAGTCAGGAGAGATCATATCCCCTATTAAAGACCGGATGTTTCTTGTTGGACACCCATCACAGGGATGTTTCGGCCTTCAGTCGCATTGCGCTCCATGCTACTTTTTCAATATAGCTTCTTTTTATCCATCTGA
The DNA here is from genome assembly GCA_000611955.2 of Stegodyphus mimosarum. Taxonomy (NCBI): domain Eukaryota; kingdom Metazoa; phylum Arthropoda; class Arachnida; order Araneae; family Eresidae; genus Stegodyphus; species Stegodyphus mimosarum. The sequence goes on from KK116020.1 coordinate 162,376, forward strand.
TTTCTCTTTTAGTAAGTGTTGCTTACATTACTCATGTCCTTACGTATTGGGGATCTTACGGTACTAAATGTGTTGATTTGGAAAGCTTTTGTACAAAGTTATATTGAAAAAACCGTCTTGTCCTTAATTTTTGCACACCAGTGTATATGAGTCTGTAATCATATTTCACTATTCAGTCCCATATTACTATTTGTTCCGTTTTCTCCCTAAACTCTGCACGAGACAGCTGGAGTGCAGTGGGGCCTAACTACTGAAACCCTAATCAATACAGATAATGCTAGGCTCTTTATTTCTTTAATACTTTTGTGGAATATATTGAGAAATGGTCCTAATCATTCCAAAAATTCAATGTGCTCAACTGGATGACTTTCAAACAAGTTCCTAAATGAAAAGAAATAGAATACTTACAAGTATGAAACATCAATATTGGTAATACTGAGATGCTACTCAGCTGTTTTGTATACATAAAAAATTATTTATTAAAAATAATACCAACCCAAACTGCAGAATAACTATGAAATTAAGTATGGAAGAGAAATGACTTAAGGGTTTTGCAGGTACAAAGTATATTAATCAGAAATCATGCCTAATAAAGCTATGTAAATACATATTTGCCATTCTAGCCCAAAATGCAAATGTGGAGATAATAATTTCACAAATGCCAACTTATTGGTCAGATGAAAGAAACAGGTTGTCAGTGGAGATAAGTGAAGCAATTTTGATTTGTCATTATAATTTTAAAATGACTTATGCCCAATTTTATAATTATGTGAAAAAAAGAAAATGATATAATTAAAGTAAGATCAACTTTAAAATATGAATAAACTAAAAAGTCTTACTTTTTCACTACTCTATGCATTTATTTTATTAGACTGCTTAAACTTGATTTTTTTTTTTTTTAATCAGAGTAAAATAAACCATTACTTCCCCACTTTTTTTCTGTATTACTTATGAAGGAATTAAAGGTTCCATAACAGGTCTTGGCAATTATATCAAACCTAACTATCAATCATTTTCTAATATTAAAGCCTCAAGCTGACAGTTTTCAATACTAATTAAAAAAATCACGTAATTACCATTGGATTCATTAAAAAGTCGGTGATTCTCCAAGCTTCTCGGATCTGGAAGTATTTATATGGAGCCCGAACCTTGAATTTCATAGGATAAGGAACTTGTTGAACTAAATTTGTTTGAACGTAATTCAGTTTTCGAGCTCGAAACTTGCCTTTGGAATTTATATCTACTCTAGCTGGTTCATATATGTGATTGGGATTGACAACTTCAACAACATAAGATCCTGGTTCAACATTGGTGACATGAAAACTTCCATCACTCCTGTAACAAATAATGAGAATGAGATACTCCTTATAACACAAATTTTAATACGTTGATATCATCTTACAATCTAACCCACATATCGTAATAAAATGCACTTTATGATTTGCACAGTAATATGACATCATTAGTTACATAATATGCTTAAAAAAATTTCAACTTAAGTTGGTCAGTTTAAATTTTTTATGTAGTTGTTACAACTGCTTTACCTTTTTTCAATAACATAATTTTAGTAAACATAATAAATCACATGATATTAAATTTCTAAACAGCTACTTGGAAATATATGTAATTATTGTTAAGGTAAGTTAAAGATATTTCATCTAGTTAAAGCAATCACTGTCTATTGTTAGAGAATCTAATGAAATCATTACTTATGCAAATGTAATAAGATAACAGAAAATCTTTCCACGATGATAATTTTTCTAGACTTCTAGAACATACAAATGAAATGTAACATTCTAAGAATATGGAAAATTCATTACAGTCTAAAAGTATCCAGATCTGAATGTTTATTTGATACAGTAATGAAAATAGGTGATTGTGATTATTGGCACATTGACCATTACACAGAAGTGGTTTTAAGATTGCAGAAAACAATTTTAGTAGTTTACCAATCAAATGACAAATTAGTTAAAAAAGCCATCTTAATTATGACATTGTTTTTTTTTCATATGCAACAATAGTAAATTACAATAATCACTTAAAAATTTTTACTCAAAACAATCATACCACTATACTTTTTCTATCAATAATAGTAATTTTTATTGACAAAATCAATTTTTGTAAAAATTATGCAAAAACAGTGCTTCTATTTGGTTTATTTAATTATGGCAAAGCATTTGAGGGCTCTCTGCCTAAGGAAGGGATGCCTTCATGAAGGACTTTCTACGGGAAACTGACTCGTATACATGTTATACATGGGGAAAACCATGAAAACGACAAATACAACCAGCCCCTTCACTAGGATTTGAACCCTTGACCATACTACTACTGTTCAGCAACTTTACCATTCGGCCGCTTGTGTGCCCCCAAAACAGTGCTACTCATATGCAAGACACACTTTCAATGACATAAGAGTGTTAATCTTTAAGCAATTAAAAGTTATTTACATACTCAACAACAGTAACATAGAAGATGATGTTCTGCAATCTCTCATTTGAGTCTAAGGATTTATATGATCTCATTTTCAGGTACATATTTATAACTTTCATTAAGCAAAAAGGACAATCAAATATATATCTTCTAAATCACAAGAAACTTCAATTCAAGATACCAATAATACAAAGCAAAATAAATTATCTTAAGGAATCTGTTAGTTCTAAACTAAAGTGAATTTATAAAACAGTAAAAACATATAAATTTTTCTTTGTGGTTAAACAATTATGTACAATTTAAAATGTAACTAGATTTTTCATTTCATGACAGATTTAAGTATTGTTAAAAAGGGATTATAACAACTCAAAGGTATTTTAGGTGACAATCGAATTAAATATGTTATTAAAAAACTATTCTAAAATAATCCTTTAAAAAGAATTTTATGATACAGAATGTTTTATAATATAAGGGTTTTCAGATAGGTAATTTCACATATGTATATGTCATGACCAAATTGAATCTTTTTTTTTTGAGGGGGGGGGTATTTCTGTTATCGGGACTGGATTGAGAAATGTATGTATGTGTACACAGTGTCACACTGATACACATTTCTGAAACTGGTATCAATAAAAGAAAAAAACTCCTTTTTTCACATCTTTAATCCCTCTCTGATTATAAACCCCTTTTTCTCTTACGACTTAGTTTCCTGGTTGAAATGAAAATACTCTATTCAATTAACACTGAATATCAAAATCATTGCACTCTGCATTCCTGTGATGCTTAAATGGGTTATAAAAAGCATATATCATCTTATTTACACCTCATGCTTAATGATGGTTTTTTTTCTACTTGATTACGTAAAAGCTCATAGCTTGACATAGCTCAACTACAGAGGCTTTGTTGGCAAAATCTTATACATTAAGTCAATTATAGTATTGCTGCAAAGAGTTCCAGTGGCATTTACTGCTGCTTACTAACTTTTGGTGGGTAAAAAAAAAAAGAAGTTTTTTTTTTAACTACCACTACTGCCTGCTGTTAAGTCTTTTTTTCAAGACTGATTGATCAAAGCAAAAATGCATCAAAAACTGAAAGGCTAAAGTTTTTATGCTCTTTCATAATAACATGAAAAACTAGCGATTTAATTTTTTAGTATGCTGTCTATGAGATGTCTACGGGGTTAATAATTCCACACCCAAAGCATTTCTTGAAAATTGCATGGAAAAGTTAATATTGAATGACAGCATTCAACAAGAAAATTATTTAAAACCACCTGATGGGAATGTATAAGGTAGTTTTCTAATTCATTACTCTGCGGCCTTTGTGGTGATATTGGAAATGTGTGTGGCTGACAATCGAGTGTTTTGGAATACTGGCAAAAGCATTACTAATTTTTCTTCATGTCCCTGGCTTCTAAAATGTTAATGGCAACATAAATGTTCTTAAGAAAATATGAACTAGTATTTCAATTATCTAGTGATTGGATGAAAGTTATGCTTTTTGAGATATACCAGTTTGACTTGATATTTGATAGGTATCACAATCATTCAATTCTTGTCACTATAAAAAACTCACACTTGTAATCAGTAATCAAGCATGCTACACAGTTTTAGCTTTCCAACAGCTCATGCACCTCAGCCTCCACATGAACTATACTGAATTTGTAAAAATATCAAGGAGAATACAATTGAATAAATGATTTCATTGCTGTCATGAAAATTCTTGTAAAGATTTCCAATCATAATGTTTTATATCAAGAATCTACTGAATTCCACCTACCAAAATATTTTGTTATAACTAGGTAGAATAACTGGGTAAGATGCTCAATTTGAGAGAAAACTTCAGATGTCAAATATTTTTACACCTGCCTTCACTTAATGGTAGCAACTGCCATCAAGCATGTTTGATAAATATTCAGTGATAAACATCTATAGTTTAACGTTTCGCACAGCATGGCTGTAAGCACTTGCCTGATATTATTCAGTGTTTCGAAGACGAGAGTATGGGGGGGGGAGAAGTTAACAATTGTGAAGAGCAACCTCAAAGCACATGATAACATAATACTTGAATTTAATTTGAGGAACATTCCGAGCATGTAAGTTAGCAACTTCAAATGATTTCTCTTTTCATACACTCACCAAGATATGCTTCACTGATTACTGTTAATAGTAAATAGTTTCTCCAAATACGAAGATCTCTTGAGGTGAAAGTAATTTCTATTCTAAAGCATAGAAATGTTATGTGTAAACCAGTATAACAGCTTTTGGTACTTGATTGTTAGTCGGATACGCACTATACTACTCGGTTACATACTATTTTACTTTTTAATAACATACAGAAATAAAAAAAAAGAAATAACTAGATAATGATAAACTCCAAAATCCGTATAAAGAGTATACACTGTAATAAAATTTAACAGGATATATTTATTTCCACTTCAGGCAAGAAATTACTGCGAAAATTCCAAAAATTTACAGTACTTAAGGAAATTAACAATAAATGTTCACTAAAATTACAGATAAAGTTAAACAAACGAACAAAAAAAAAAAAAAACAGTAATGGGTAATTCTAGTAAAGAACTAAGACAATTTACGTCACATTTATAAGTTTTGAAAATTACCTCAAAAATCCTATTCTTTCCCCTCCATTCACCAATACTCTAGTTAATAACAACCACTCGGGTGTTATAACATCTGGAGGTATGACAGTACCTTCAATAGTATATTTATCAGAATTCTCAGCACTTTCTGCTTCGTCTCCTGTAATTAATACGAAAATGGAAAGAAATATTACAAATGACAGATTCTTCATCCTTGGAATCTCAAACTTAAATATCGACATATTTATGACAGTCGTTGTTCGCAGAATATCTTCTTAAGGGGGGAATAGGAAAGACAAAGCAGACAGATGTCTTGTTTTGCACCCACTAAGTCTTTCTGTCCTGATGGACGAAATCAAGCTTAAATGCAAAGGAAAGGTTAGCATATAGAAATGGGATTCCGAGGAGAGTAATAAGAAACTTCGGTGAACAACTCGCCAACTTGGCTCCTTTAAGGATATTGGCGACATTTCATCATGCCAATGGAAGTAAATATCATGTGAGATATAGGAGCTAGGGAGAAAAGGAATGTATATGGGGAAGAACGGGATTAGAATGTGTTTGTATTTGTTTGGAAACTCATTGCTAATTTGGTTCTGTTGTATTGCTAAATTAGCATTAAAAGTCAAGTAATGTGCATTCATGACGAAAACGCAGAGCAATTACTTTTGGATCCAATTTGATCATACTATATCATATTCCTGCTCATATGTATCATTTCTGGATGTGTATTATTTTAGATTGTATTCTTTTATATTATATTCTATACTATATTCTCCTATTATTCAGTTCTCATATAACTACTATAGAAATATGCTTCTGTTATTTACTTAAAAATGCAATATTTGATAGCCTTCCACATAGTAGCCATTCTAGAATTGGTTCTGTAATGTTATATAATGTTCATTAAATTGTCTTGTGCATTATTTTGCCTAACTATTCATTTTCATATAGAATGTATAATCGATATAGAGAATGTGAATTCAGTATATTTTAAAGATAGAGATAACAAAAAATAAAAGGGAGACTACACATGCAACCAGATAAAAGTGACCATATTCTAAAGAAAGTTAATAAACTCAAAATGATGTGAAAGCATAGCCCATGCCATAAAATTCGCTCAAGTATTGGTGAGTGGTAAAGCTGATCATATAGATTTGAGTGCATTTTTTACATCTGAAATAAAGTCTGTTATTAGTTGCTGATGAAAGAGTAAGAAGTTTTTTGATGAATAGAAATTTATGCAGCTCAGTATTGAAAGTCTGATACTTCACTGACACTGAAATAACAATTTATATATTTTATGGCAGTAAAAAAAAAGTGTCTGAATAATTCTGAATCTGAATAATTTTCAGAACATATTCTTATAACAAATTAAGAATATACTGTTTCTTAGAAGCCACTTTTTTTTACAGATCAAGCGTGGCCGAACTGAGACTCAGAATTCACAATTCACTCGTGTTGTAATGGAGTAATTTTGCTTTTGAAACAGAATTTGTGTGATAAGATGTTTTTTTAATAATCACAATATAATTTTTTGAAATCACATTGTGTGAATAATAATTTCAAACTTTGCCTTATTTGCTAATCTATAAATAAAAACAAAAGGCAAATAGTTCCATATCTGTAACTACCATGTTGATATTGCTCTTGAAATGTGTAGTGGCTATCATAGTGGCAGAAAAGATAAATGTATTGTACCCTGGTAACACCTGCATTCATAATTTGCCTTAAAGCTTACCGAATGCCTTATAAATATGTGTGGTTGTGATTTGCATTAAGAAAAACAAAACATATCTAATGATCCTAACTTCCAGTGAATTAGTTATGTGATGCAGTAGTGAGGTTTGATCTCTATATTGGGCCTGAAATTAACTGTGTGGTCATGAGGCCAACACAATAGAAAAAACTAACTTTACTTTTCTTTTACCCCAATAGTTTGACAGCTGACAGTCTCATTACCTTTTTTTTTTTTTTTCTTTTCCATGTTTTTTACCATTACCATGAGGAGATTGTATATTTGAGGGTCAAGAAAAATCCATAGTTCTATATTTTCAAATTACTGCTTTATTTTTACATTATTGTAAACAGCGTAAACAGCAGTATGTCACTTCTTTAATTTTTAGTTTACTGCTATTAAAATCTGTTTTTAACCATAACTGAGAAAAAAATTAAAAATCTGAAGGAAAAGCTTTATTTATTACCTATAAAAAGTAAAGTACAGAAAAGTTTGCAATTTGTACATCCAAGGAATCTGCTTCTTTGGCTACTGAGCAAAATCAGTAACAGTTATTTTGGTACTGTTCTGTTATCAGGACTGGATTCAGAAATTTGTGAACGTGTCTTTGTATGTATGTGCTTATATGTGTATTTGTATACACACATTTGTTCTTACATATATACATGAATACATACATTGCACACATAAACACATACATACATAAACATATAATGTGAATATTTCTGGACCTGATCCTGATAACAGTATTGCTATTACTTTATGTTTATAAGTAAGCATAATTGTTTAAATAAGAACCCTTTAGTGATTTACTTAAGTATTTCTTTTTTATTGAAAACCTTTGCTAATTTTGAAACATCATAAACCCCTCATTGTGTTTCTTGAATATTTCTGAAGTCTAACATGAAGTACTTACTGACATGATGTCTGATGACTTTGAAACAGACATTAGCACTAAGGTACCATTTGTATGAACTAATACAGGAATCTAACTGGCTAAACAAATATTCTTAAATCTTTGTGAAACTTGGCCAGTCTTTATGAACCAACATGTGTAAAAGATCATTAAACACTGACAAGTGGTTTCTGGGGTAGGTTGCATAGTATGATTTTTACTGTTTTTAACTCTTCTTAATTTTTAGTATCTACTGAACATTTTGTGAACTTATAAGTTATGTGCAATAAAACATTTGTGAATTTATTTTTCTTCTTAGTCAAACTAAAGTTGTAACCTGGAAAATGATAATACAATGTACAGGTTTTGAGAACATAAAAGTTACAGTAGCATGAGTAATTCGAGAATACGAAGAAAGTACAGTACTTTATGGACTTTCTTTTTTCTTCCCTTTCAGAAAGAACACAAAAATCCTTCTTACATATACATTTTATAGATGTATTTAAAATAGTAGAACAACCTATTCTGCTCCATGCATCTCTTTCACTATTGCTAGAAAACCCTTCCCAGCTCTTAAAAATGCATATATATTTATTTAGATTTAGACTATGTTTTAACATGTTTTATAAATTAAACAAAAGTTAAAAAATGTTGATAAGTGCCAAACTAATTTGATCAAACAAACAAAAGTAGATTTTGATATTCATAAACTAAAACTAAATACTTAACATATAAATAAAAGGCTGATCATGTTTTTCCTCTTGGAGCTGTGAAATTTCCTCTTAGTTCAAAATCCCTGTTGTAGAAGATATATCAAGATAGGAGAGGAAATAATAATAAATAACATACTTTTCAAATCAAGTTGAATATTTACCACACCAAAGCGTTCAAGGAATTTCTGCTATGAAATAAATACCTGGCTAAAGGGTTTTCTATGGAGTATTAATATGTATTTATATTAAACATGTAGAAAGCCACAAAACACAATTTTTTTCGCCAGTGGGAAGTGAATTCAGATTGTAACTACTACTTTTCAGAGGTTTTATCAAGTGAAGTATATTTTGAAAAATATTTTAGCTAATTGAGATCAATTTTATAAAATATTTAGAAAGTTTCAATGAAGCATTAGCAATTGTTATCTGTTATACACATTGATGAAATAATATTAGTAGATATTCAGTAATGATTATTAACTTGTTTAATGAAATCAATAATCTATATTTGTAACATTTAATACATTGTAGCATTTAATGGTGTTAACCAGTTCTATTTTCTAAGTATAATGATGTGGGTACCTGTATAAAGGACTAAATTTACAATATTGGAGGCCATCTGATGTTTTGAATGTAGCAGATGTCACTAATGAATGTTAATGATATTATTGATGTGAATAATGTACAGTACATTTGCATATAAAGTAGTTTGGGAAATAGCATTATATTTTAATTTGTTGTTATTTAAAGAAAAAAAATTTCACCTCTTTGAATGTTTTGTTTTTATGGTTTCAGTTTATTATCTACTGTATTAAATATAGTCTTGTGCATTTTTAAGAAAGGTCGCCCCCCTGAAAGAAACAGAAAATTTGAAGTACTTTAAAATAGATACTGAATTTGTGCTAAACTTTTATCGAGTTACAGATATGGGACAGTTTAATGCAATTAAATTGTTTATCAATTCAATAATCAAGTCTGTGAATAAAGTATAAAATTAAAAAACTCATTTTTTTTCAACTGTGAAAAAAATAATTTGTTCTGATGAATCTTCCTTTGGTATTTATATCTTAAAACCATCTTAAAAATTAATTTTGAATTGTTTAAAAATTCGTGTTATTTTGCTTTTCATAATTTATTATATAAAAGTTTAAATGAAGAAGATGGCAGTTCTTTTTATATTTTATATCTCTATAATTAAATAGTCATCAATTAAAATTTTTTTAAAATTGTTTCAGTGAGTAGAATATTTTAACAAAAATAATCGGTTGAAAAAGAGAGATTGATGCTGTTTTGATTAATCTTTATTCAGAAATATCACTGCCCTGCAAGAGTACGAGATAAAAATCCAGGGTCTCGTAAAAAGCTGAAATACGAAGTCTGACATTTCATTCCTACTTCTTGTACTTTTGCTAAGTAGCCCACCAGGGAGCAAGTGAATAAGAAAGCTGAATATTGGTAGTTCGGCTCGTGTTCAAATCCCAGTGAGCAGGCTGGTTGCATGAGTGTTTGGATGGACTTCTCTATATGAAACATAAATACAAACGAGTTTCCTCTAGGAAGTCCTCCATGAAATTAAATTTCCCCTGAGGCAGATAGTCTCTTGTGTATGCTTTAATAAATTAATCTTACCTAACCCTGATTATCACATTGAGTATTCATGCGATAATCAGGGTTACATTGGTAAATCAGGATCACATTGGTAAATTAATCTTACCTAACCCTGATTATCACCATATAGAGACTTAAATCTCAAGCATACTTGAATATTTTGGATGTTTATCTCTTCCATACTGTAAACAAACATCCACCAGTGGCCAAGTGGCGAAATCCCTAAATATGGATAATTCAAACCCTTGTAAATGGGATGACTGCATAAGAGTTTTTGTGGTTTTGGTCATGTGTAACGTAATACAACAGCTCTCCTTATGCAATACAAATAAGGTAACCTAATTTAGTATAAACGTATCTATTAACAATAGCAGTTTTGCCATATACTTAACTTAAAGTGGCTCAAAACTGTGGTATTAACAAAGAATTATCTTTTTTTTTTTTTTTTTTTTTTAAAAAATAAGAATTAAAAAACTATTTTGCCTATTTTAACTATTGCTTTTGTGTGTGCATGTGTCTGTATATGTGTATGCCATGCCTTCAGACATAACATAAATATTTCAATTTTGTATCCTATCCCATGCAGAACATATAAGGTATTTATTTCTCCCACCTTCTTCGCATGCCTTCGTGGTGTAGTGGTCTGCATACTCGACGCATAACCGAGAGGTCCGTGGTTCGATTCCCGGCGAAGGCGTTGCTCATTTTTCATGTCTCCTGCTTCGTAAAAATCCTAATGTCTCTACAAACATTCTTTAATATTATCAGAATACATTGAAAATCTTCTGTCATTATCAAATTAAATTTAGTGATAATTTGCAGAGAAATTGAAAAATTTCTTTTTTTATAACCAGGGAGATTCTTTAAAGAATCTGTGAAGACGATACAATGTCACTCGTGAAATGTGGGGTTACCTTGTTTACTGCCCTGTGGAAGTTCTTCCCCCCCTCTGAATTTCGTATAATCTTTGCTTTATTTTCTCATATAATAGCATTATTGCTATGTATTAGACAATTTTTATTGTGTGCATGTTGAAATCTTCTTTCATGTTTGAATTCACACACATTGGGAAGGAATGGAAGATAAGGAACACAATGAGATGGCATAAAATCCATAAATGTGATTAACAACTGTATCTGTAATATATATAGTCTACCATGGAATCTGGTGAGTAAGACTGCTGAACGCTGATAGTTAGACAAACTCCAAATGCTAGTGAACAAATTCGCTGCCTGGGTGCTTCCATGGTTTTCCCCATATATAATATGAACAGAGCCAGTTCTGAAAAAGTTATCCATGAAGGCATCTTTTCTCCTTCACAGCCCAGAAATAAGACAGCTGAGCACTGATAGTTCAGTCCATGTTCATATCTCAGTGAACAGGCTGTATACACGTTTTCATAGATTCCTCCCTTGCTTAATTATGAGTACAAGTCATTTTCTGTCAGAAAGCCCTCCATGAAAGCATCATTCCGTCAAGGAATATACACTAATATACTTTCCCATAATTTAATAAATCCAAATCTCTTTAGGCAGACAGTTCGTGTCTATGCCTAAATCTGAACTACAGGTATTAAAATCCTTTTCTACATATATATTTAAAAAGTACCTCAGAAAACAGAATATTAATTTTTTAATGTTTCTTATAAATTATTAGGAATATATCTAGAAATAGACAGATAGATAAAAACTATGTAAATCATTTTGGATTTTTTTTCCAGCAACAAGATGGGATATTGATTTCGCGAACATATTTGCCAGCAATTCCCACTTTTAAAAGAAAACATTACAAGTCCATTCACTGTACATTTATTCATGTTGCTCTTAATCAATTTTAGTTTTGAAAACTTTCTGCACTTGCAGCATTTATAAGAATTTTTGGGAAGACAGGAGAGGCTGGTAAATAAATTTAGGTATATCTCACTGTGCTTCCGTTAATAATCATTTTTAATATTGTTTGAGGACTAATAAGTTTAAAAACACTCTTTAAATTTATGGAAATAAAACTTTTCACATATTCTATCATATAGAAGTTTCATTCATAACATGCCAACTGGTAAAGGTGGTAGTAGGTTAAGTTAATTGGTAAGCACCCCTCCATTTTCGAAAGTACATTGTGTATTGCCGGGTCTTGTTAACTAGTAAGCTGCAACCCAGTTTTTGATGGAAGAAGACTCCGAGGATCTCCAATTTTTATTCCTCTATGATCAGCCTCTGAAGAGGATTTCGGCTCTCCATCTATTTTGAGTGCCCGCTTGCTTCACGCATGAAGAAGGCATGGACGATTGTAAGTTTATAATATCTTCACATTATAAACTTACAAACATCCATGCATGTGGTGGCTTATAATGCGAAGACATTATAAGTTTACAAATATCTATGCCTTCTCTGGGATTCGAACCTAGACCAGGGCTTCTTAAACTATGGGTCGCGACCCCATTTGGGGTCGCGTAGCAAAATTCTGGGGTCGCGAGAGATTTTAATGTCAAATATTTATATATAATATATATATACCATTTTATAACAAAGTGGACTTGCGTCTAGACACGCGCATTTGTTGAAGGTTTTGAGCTATCTCCACCGACAGCAGTAAACGATCGATGATCGCTATTATTATACTGTGGCTGTACATTGTTAGTGCGTTTGGTAGGTATCGTACATGTTGAATAAACCGCGCGCCGCTGACTTCCCACAAGGGAGGAATGCGCGCGCGTACACACGTGCAACCTGCAGCTAAACAATCATTCAATACACGCGCTGGCAAATACGTATTAACCAAACCGGTCTGTGGGGCTCTTCTAAAAAAGCGCGCATAAATACTTGTAAAACCCGTTGAAAAATTTGTGAATTTTATATATTTAATATAATTTTATATATTTAATATGTTATTTTTATATATTTATTGTATTTTAGGATCAAAATAATTTTTGGCCATGGATAAATGGCTGAACTTAAATAAGAATGGTAATGACGCAGATGATAATGCTACAAACTCTTCTCAGGCAGGACAAAGTATTGGAAAACAGGCATCTAATGTGCGAAAAAGAAAATATGATGAGTCTTTTCTTCAATTTGGCTTTACATTTCAAAATTGTGAGGGTAATGAACAACCTCTTTGTTTGATCTGCAATGAATTATTGGCTTCGGAGAGTATGAAACCATCAAAATTAAAAAGACATCTTGAATCAAAGCATGTTTCGTATGTCAATAAACCAAAAGAATATTTTGAAAGACTGTATAAATCCTTAAATAAAGAAAAGAAAATCTTTGAAAAACTTATAACTGTTAATGAAAAATATTTACTAGCGTCATATGAAGTTTCATACTGTATTGCTAAAAATAAAAAGCCGTTCACCATTGGAGAAGATCTTGTGTTACCTGCTGCTATTAAAATGGTAGAAATACTACATGGAAGAAAATATGGCGATGATATTCGAAAAATTCCTTTGTCGAACGACACTGTCTCGAATAGAATTTCTGATATTAACAAGGATCAATTAATACAACTTATTACAAGAATTAAAGAAAGCCCAAAATTTTCAATTCAGTTGGACGAAACAACTGATTTTACTAAATTGGCTCAGTTGTTAGTATATGTCAGGTACGTTTATAAAGAAAGCGTGGAGGAAGAATTGTTATTTTGTCGTCCTATGGAAGACCATACTACAGGGAAAGACATATATTGTAAAGTTGACGAATTTTTAAAAGCAGAAGGTTTAGAATGGAAAAATTGCTGTGGAATATGCACAGATGGTGCAAGAGCGATGACGGGCAAAAATATTGGTTTTAAATCATTTTTTCAAGCTGCTCATTATGATCATATAACTTTTACTCACTGCCTTATTCACCGAGAGGCTCTTGCAGCAAAAAAATTAGCACCAGAATTGAACGATGTGCTTCAGGATGCTGTTAAGATCATAAATTTTATTAAGAGCCACGCCCTTAACAGTCGCTTATTTTCAAATCTCTGTAAGGATACGGATTCCAACTACACAACTTTGTTATTACATGCAGAAGTAAGATGGTTGTCAAGAGGTCAAAGTTTAAGAAGATTATTGTTATTAAAGGACGAGATCGAAATATTTTTAACCGAACGAAAATGTGAACTTGCTGCTTTTTTTCAAAATGACTTATGGCTATCCAAGCTGTGTTATTTGTCAGATATTTTTGCGAAGTTAAACGATCTCAACTTGTCTCTTCAAGGAAAATATTGCGATATATTTACTTCAAATGATAAAATTGAAAGTTTTATTAAAAAGATCAACATTTGGAAAAGTAGGGTCGAAAAAAATTCGTTCGAAATGTTTTCCAGTGTCGACAATTTTGTAATCGAGAAAATTCATTGTAAAACTTTTATTGCAAAAATTATTGTAGATCACTTAAAAGCGCTAGAAATACAGTTCCGGACATATTTTAAATTAAATATTGATTTCCAAAAAATAGTTTGGATTCAAAAGCCGTTTTGGATTGGCTTAAGTGAGATTGATCACCTGCCACTTAAAGCTCAAGAGGAATTTGCTGAGCTTTCGAGTGACTCAAACTTAAAACTACAATTTCAAAAAAAGCCCTTGACTGAATTCTGGATCGGAACTAGAACTGAATTTCCCACAATCGCTGATATGGCGTTAAATGTACTTCTGCCATTCAACACCACATATTTATGTGAAGTTACTTTCTCAGCTTTAACACATATTAAATCCCAATATCGTTCAGCGTTAAAAAATGTTGAAGAGGTCTTACGTCCAGCAGTTTCAAACATTCCACCAAGATTTGATTTGTTATGCAATAAAAAACAGGCACATCCATCTCATTAAATTTTTTACTTATACTTTAATTTAATACTTACCACGCAACTACTTGAATATATTCGAGAGAATTAAGACGGTCAGAATCCACTTTTATTTTTGAAACTATAATAAATACAATTTTATAATTTTTTGTGCAATTTTTAATTTTAGATTTTTGTATGTTTCAAAACGAATTCTAAACTTATATATTTTCATACGTATATGTATATTGTTACCTAATAAATAAATCATCAAAAAATATTAATTTATTTTTCTTTTATATTTGTATGGGGTCGTCAAGAAACTCGCAATCTTAAATGGGGTCGTGAATGACAAAAGTTTAAGAAGCCCTGACTTAGACCCTTCACTATAATATTAAGCGTTATGCCGTCTGGGCAGCCCTATACTTACCGACAGCACAGAAATACCAAATCCATACATAACCAAGTGTTCGGATTTTATTCCTTAAAATACACTATAGGTCGAATTAAGGATCTGATGGCCGTTTCGCATGCACGCACTGCGCACTTAACAAAACTGGTCCTGAATATGGGCTAGATTGTGCTATAAAGATGCAAATATCGACGGTTCAGAAAATTAGTTTCTGGTAGAGATTCATAAGAAAATAACAAATACATTGCTGATTATTAAGATTGCTACACCAGGAAGAAAAGCAACTAGAAGAATTTTATTTATTGTATATTTGCAATATGAGGAGAAGAAAATATGCTAAAATTGACAAGTGATTTTGGGTTCATTACGTGCGAAATTCAGTATGCAGAGCTGACACCTCTGGCACAACAACGTCAAAAATCCGGCTGGGCGTTTAATCGAACTAAGCTCTGATAACAGATACAGATACTTCATTCCATGCAACTTCAATTATATTTTCTACCAAGTGATGGCATGCCAATCTCCCGTCAGCCTATAACGAGATGTTCTCAGTGATTGAGAGATCTGGAGAATGTGCTGGCGAGGGCAAAATTCGAACATATTCTGTATCGAGGAACACAAGCAGCATGAGGTCGTGCATCATCTTGTTGGAAGATGGCGTCACGTAGGCCTTGACGACAGGGCACAGCCACAGACCTTAACACATCACGAATGCAACGACGTTTGCCTACGTTATCGGCTATGAGAACACGAGGTGACCGGGATGTGGAGGGATGGCACGTCATGGCACACGCTAAGTGCTGGGCGCGTGTGACTTTCACCAACGCAAGCTGGTAATGTTTGTCATCCTTCTGTAAGCAGAGTAGATTTCATCGGAATCATGACATGGCGCCACTCCTGTGCCCAGTGTCGTCGTTCATTTCAATGACGTCACTGGACGATGTCCACTGTAGGTGCGCCAGTCTCTGTTGAAGCGTCATGGGAAGAGCAAGAATGGTCACCGTGCCGATAGTGCCTCGGCTGCAGATATCGTCACACTGCCCGCAACGCTCTCTTTAAATTTAAAGCACCAGGGCCACTGAGATCCTGCGTGACGTTCAGTATGGCTCTCTTAGATCCACTGATTTTATATTCGCCTAACAGTCATGGAATCCCGACCAACACGGACAGCAATGTCGCGGAGTGCATCGTAGTCCCAAGAGTCCATGCTCCTGCCGTGTTCGAATTCCGATGCATACTAGTAAGAGTTTCTCCTTTTTATAGGGGGCATAACACAATCTTCATTCAAGCAACTGACGCTTAAATTGGATTTCTCAATGTAAACTCCGCTGTTCAATTTTCCCATTTATGCACAATGTAGATGGCATTATCCATACATGCTTTGCGCCCATGCGCTTGAATGCTAATCGTTTGTATATACAGCACGCAGTACCTGGGGTTCATGCAAATCTGACGTTTTATTGCATGCCACCTTTATGATATTGCAATTTTAATTGGCAGCAACGTAATGTTATTAGTTGATAAATAAGTACTATTGAAGTAAATTGAAATCTATCGTACGTATATCCATGCATACATAGTGTCTGTAACATAGAAAGCGACGCGCTAAAGAGTTTCAAATTGCGTATATCCATACCTTACGACAGATTATGGAAATGATTAACATGTTGTAGCGAATGACTGACTAGATATGGAGCTCCACCGAACTGCAAGGAGCATCCTAATGGAATAGATAGCTTTCTCAACACCTCTACAATCCACTGAGCTGTCGACGGGTGGTACATAAAACAGAAGACACTCCGATGCTAATGCAAAACTTCCATGCGTGTGTCGTTCCGTCGACCTACGTGGACTATACCAATGTCTCGCAAACGGGTTCGTGAAAAGTATGAGCAGATGTCATCATTTGAGAATAAAGGAAGCAGGTTGGTCGCAGGATCGCTGGACATTTGGGTCTGAGCGATTCGACCATTCGACGAAGTTGACAGGAATAGGTGAACCATGGAACCATGGTCGTAGAGAACGTCAAGAAGGTAACGGTCAACCAAGAGCGACTACAGAGCGTAAGGACAAAGTGATCATCCGATCAGCGTTCACAGCCTCTGATACGCGCCTCTAATCCTCACAACTTCTGATCCGACGGCCCACCAGCGGTCGAGCGGTAAAGACGCTGAACACTGGTAGTTCGGTCCGAGGTTCGAATCCCACGAACGGGCTGGCTGCATGGGCGTTTTCGTGGTTTTCCCCGTGTGTAACGTGTATACGAGCCAGTTTCCCTTAGAAAGTCCTCCACGAAGGCATCCCTCCCTTTAGACAGATAGCCCTCTTGTGCTTTGCCATAATTGAATAACCTAACCTTCTGATCCGACGTGTAACCAAGACACCAGTGATTGCAATGACTATCGATAGTGGACTCAGCGAACGGGCGTTCAGTTAACAGAAGGCACTGCGCCGACTGCTCCTCGTCGTTGCACACAGTCAGGCATGTTTTCAGTGGTGCCGGGCGAATTCGACATAGGATCTAAGAAACTGGGGTATAATTGCTTTCTGCAATGAGTCCCGATTCGAAGAGAACACAGCGAAGACATGTCTGGAGACGTCCGGGACAGCAATGGATACTCACCTGAATATTGTCAACAGGACAACCAGGAGCTATGGTATAGGGTGTCATTTCATTTGATAGCCGGACCTCTTTTGTGTGGCACCCTTACAACCCCCTTGTTATTTGTTGCGCTTCCCTTCACGGATCTCTGGGCTTACATTTCAACAGACTAATGCTCGGATGCAGACGGCACATCTTTCTACTGATTGTTTTCGTGCGTCTCCAACACTTCCCTGGCCGGCGCGATTGCCAGATTTCTCCCCAATACAGCATATTTAGACTCTGATTAGCAGCTATCTCCGATCGTCCTTTCGTCCTTTTAGAAGGCGCCGATTTAACTTGCCAGTTTGAAAGTATATCCAAGAAATCTCGCAGGAGGACGTGCGCCAACTCTACGAGTTAATGCGGAACCGGATTACAGCTTGCATCAGGGCCAAAGGTAGGCCAATGCATTATTTATATATTTATTTTCTTCTTTTAGCTGCATTTCCTAAACAAAACATTAAATTCCTATAAGAGTTTCGTTTTCAATACATGTACATCACATCTACACATTTTCGTCTCATTCGAGTAACTTCTTTTTGGATTACAGAAATGCAACAGAACTTGTAGGTTAAGTTAACTGAATATGGCGAAGCTTGCGAGGGGTATCTGCTTACAATGAAGGATGACATCACTATCTAAGGCGACCTGCTTCGTATTCACGTTACGCATGGGGAAAACACGAAAACCAACCATGCATGTTTGCCTGGGATCGAACCTCGGGTCGGATGTCCAATATTCAGCGGTCTTAACCACGCAACCATTGGTGGAGCTTGCAATTAGAAGATGAAGCTTACATTTGACGCCTACTTACGAAAACTGGGTCGTTCCTTGCGTCTCTCCCAAAAAAAAGCCTAATCTATAGCGCCGCTATTTCAGAACGTTAAAGTAATCGCCAGACAAAAATATTTTTGCATCGTACTAAAAGGCGTCCGTAGGGCCTTTATATATAATATTAGTACCACGGAAAAAGCTTATTTAAATTAATTTTTTTTGGCACCTATAGCGTCCCATTAGATGTAGCTTCGCTAGCTGCACAGTTCTCCTATTCACGAAGTAAAATTTCACAACAAAAATTGCTCGTCATAAAAAGCAGGTAATTAAAAAATAAACAGTTAATTCCACAACTGGTGAGTCACTTTGCTTTGACACGGCGTTTCATAAGACATGAGTCAGAGGAAATTTGAACATATTCAGTACATCGATATGTGATCTGAGAATTTCATTTCTTCAGAAATCACTTTTTTACTTTCAGTAACAAAAATAACGTTGCATGCCATGTCATTCAAAACTATGTAACATTAAACATGAAGTAAATTCCGCGCACATGAAAAGCAGTTTATAATACGACTAAATCTGAAAAGCTGAGAGTGATAAACGAACGACTGATAGAAGTAAGTATAATACGAAACTCCGACAAATTGATATTCGTCGTTTATAGGACAGTTACAGTATCACACTCGTGAAGTGACCGTGTATAATGTTTAGAGATTCTTTAAAGAATTTGCTTTGTTAAAAATAAGACTAACTTCTGAAAATTAAAAGAAAGTGTAAGTTTGATTCAATAATTGCAGAATATTTGTAGGGGGCATTGAAGTGGTTAAAGAAATGCGATATTATTAATTTTAAAAAATAGAAATTTTTAATATTTCACTACTTAGGATTTTATCCGGACGGGTAAAATTACTGTTATATTACTGTCATTAGATTTGTTTACTTTAATAAAGAAATAACTATCATAGAAATGATGATTTTATGACATTAGCTCTCTAAGAAGGACTTTCTTAAGGAAATTGTCAGAGTAAATGCTGCAGAAACTTGCATATTTGTAATGCACTGCTTTTTTGTACGACACACTACTCATTTTTTAAAACTGAAAAGTAAAACTTTTGAAATTATCTGCTTTAGATGCTGATTTTTTATGCGTTAAAGTATCCACATCCTTTGCGCATTACCAAAAGCAGTTTTATCTAATCATAAACTTCTCTGAATTTAACTAAAATTCTCTGATTCATTTTATTTTATTAAGCTGGTTATATAATGCTTTTGTTTTAGAAATAAGGTAATTAAATGCGAATGATCGCTTTTGAAGTCGCAGTTACGTTATCCGAAGGAAAAGAGAAACTAATATGTTGCATAATTATTTATAGTTTCGGAGTATTATTTCTGATTATATACCGATCTGGGCTCACCAGTGGACTTACTGAATATTGGTTATCCGATCTGGGATCGAGCCCTGGGGAATCAGATGGCTACATGGGAGTTTTAATGGTCTTTACTGTAACATGAACACAAGCCAGTTTATCTTAGAAAGTCGTCCTTCTTTAAATCTTCTCCCTCCCCCAGCTTATTTTGCCATGACAGAATAATTAATCTAAGCCAATTTAATGTAAATAGGAATGAAAGAATTTTATTTAATTAGTGTATATGTCCTAGATATTCACTTAATTTTTGTATTTGATATTCATTTCATTATCACGATAAATGAAACATCTTTTATTTTTACTTTGCGCTGCATATGAGGGCAAATTTAATGTAAATAATTTTATTTTCAAGACTGCTATAGGAATTCTAATGTACTTCCTGTACTGCCTCCCTCGCCATAAAATTTTTATTGCATCATTTTTATTACTTCGATGATATTTTTTAAAATAATAGTAGGACTTCGTAGATTTATCGAGTATTTGATAAATATTCAGTAGCAATTATGGCTCTCATGTGCGTCCAAAAGCATCATAGTTTACCTTTGTGTAAATAAAATTACATGAATATTTGTTAAATTTTCTTTTAAAACCTAAGCATCCTATATGTACTTCAGAGGTACTTGTTCTAATGTAGTAGCTTTTAACACAAAGAAATTGTGATAAAGAATGTTTGAATAGACAAACGTTAATTTCACAAGCGAAGATATTTTTATTAAAGGGAGATTTAATAAAATAATTCATTTGATAAACGAAATTACGACTTTACTAATCAGTCGTAACTTATTTTGCTGAATGATAAA
>KK116020.1:183233-277394 GCA_000611955.2 Stegodyphus mimosarum
ATTACATAATATTTTGTAGAAGAATTTTAAATGTGCGTTTAATGTAAGGCATACAAAAGTCTCATGAATTAGAATAAAGCAGAATTTATTTTACTTAATGAGAGCACATTCTTATGACTCACAGACCCACCAGTGGCCCAGCGGTAAAATCGCTGAACACTGGGAGTTCCAATTCGATTCCAGGCAATCGGGCTAGCTGCTTTGATGTTTTCTTCATGTTTTTCTCCATCTGTAACGTGTATACAAACTAGTGTCCCTAGAAATTCCTCCACGAAAGCATCTCTTTCCGTGGGAGGTCAGCCGTAGTGTGCTTTGCAATAATCAACTAAACCAAAAGAAACCAATTATGATGCACAGTTCAAATTACATCTAATATATTACAAATATACCAGGTTATCAAATGAATTAAGTTACATAATGTGAAAGTTTCAATTTCTTATTAACAGTCTCAGATATATGCCTACCTTAAAATTTAGGAATTAATTTACAATATCCTGAGATAGATAATATCTCAATAATTACTTTTGTAAAATACTGTTTGATTAATAAACTGATCACTAAAATTTAGAAATACTGTAATAAATACAATTTTTTATACTGATAATAAAGTAAGTAATAAATGAGGGTCACATTATAGCAAACATGTACTCTGAACTGAAGATCTATTTGAAAGCATGAGATTGCATATACAAAATAAAGTACAACTCATTAACCAAGGGTCTCACGCACATCTTTTTTTTTTTTTTCATTATTATCACTAACAGCTTTAGGAGACTTTTGCTTTAGTAGAATTTAAATGTCCACATACCAGAAAGAATACTATATATTTACAGCAGGGGCGAGCGGTAGGTTTGCATGCAGGGTGTGCAGAGAACAATAATAATAATAATAATAATAATAATATAAAAATGTACATTAAACACTTCTTTAACTTTTTATTACTTATTTGTACACAAAATCCATACGTCTATCCGTATTACTAACAAAATCATCAATTACATGATCATAAAACTCTGGTTTTGACTGTAATAAGTGTAACATTTCTTTTTCTATTGTTATTAGAGATAAATTGCTTAATCTATCCTGGCTCATTGTATTGCGTGCATAATTTTTTACTCTTTTCAATGCTGAAAATGATCTCTCCACCGAAGCAGTTGAAAATGGAATTGTACAAATTAAATGTGCCAATTTATTTACTTCGCTTAGGGCATCTGTCAAATCATTCAGCATTATATGCTGAATAAGTTTCGATAAATTCATTTCGTAGTGTGACTCACTACGATAAAGTACGCATACTTCATTGGTTAGCTTTACAAAATCGAAATGTTTTCCATAAGCGTTCTTTAACGAATTAAGGCATTCATCCGGAAATTTACTTTGATATTTCTTAAAAAAACTGAAATTCAATAGTTCAAAAAATTTGAGAGAATTTAATTTTTTAAAACGGACATCTAACTGACAATAAATAGTGTCCATTATTTCATAATATAAATATTTAAAATGTTGGTCTTGGTCTACACTTGAGTTTTGTAAATTTACACGACGTTTTTTTTTAAATTTGGGGGACCCACTACAGAAATAGTCTCTTCATAAACTTCATCAAATGCAACAGAAGTTCGCATATTTTGAATTGCATCTTTTACTTCTACTTTTTGATTAGAATATGCTATATCTAAGTTAGTTTTTTGTAGAATATCAAATAGAACATCAGTATAACTAAACCCTTTGGCTAAAATATTTAGAAGAAAATTACCGTTAAATTTTTCAAAAAACATGTGATAACTCTTTGCAATATTTAATTGTATCGTTATCCCAGCCTTCTGGATTCTCAATAATATTTTCAAATAAATCAGATAGGCCTTGCCTTTCGCTTTTACCAAACGAGATGAATAATTCCAACGTGTTGTAGCTAATTTTGGAAAATATCTTTTAATAATTTCATTTAAAACATGATTTCTTTTTGTAGACACCGAAAAAAATGAGGCTATGCCAGAAATTGTTGCAAAAAATAATTTACAATCTTTTATAAACAATACAGATTGCGACAGAACTAAATTAAGTACATGTGCGCAACAATGCACAACACATAGCTTCTGGGAAGATGTCTTTTACTTTTTTCTGCGTCCCATGCAACGCTCCTGCCATGACTGCCGCCCCATCGTACGTTTGAGCAATCAGTTTCTTCTCACACCCCAACTCAAAATCGTTTCTTTCACAACATTATACAAAGCTTCCGCTGAACGATCACCACCAACATCTTTAAAAAACAAAAATCTTTCCACTGGTGCACTACAATTATTAACATATCGTAGCACAACCGATAACTGCGATTTGTGAGATATGTCAGATGTTTCATCCAGCATAATAGCAACGAATGACGTTTCTTTTACCTCATTTCTAATTTCTGAAACTACAATATATTTTTATCGATGCAATAATATCATTTTGTATTCTATTAGAGGTTCCAGAAAATACAGTTGCAGTTCTTAGATGGGTTGCTAAAAGATCATCGTATTTACTAATTAAAGTTATTAATTCTATATAATTTCCTCGATTAAGGGAATTTATATTCTCATTGTGTCCACGAAATGCATCTTCTTGTTTTGCTAAGTAACAAACTACATCTATTAATCTCTTGAGAATATTTTTATTTCTTTTTACTTTTTCATTGTGTTGAAAAACCGATGAAGCCTTTTGTTGATCTAACATTAAATCTATCCTGGCGGTACCAAATGTTTTTAATAGTATTACGGCATTTATGTGTGTTTTTTCATGTTTCTTTGAAGCTTCGTGGAGATGATTTAAATCACTGTAGCCTTGTTTTGTCCAAATATTCTTATCCTTTTCAATTACAACAAAAAGTAAACATGGCCAACAGTACAACTTATTCAATTCACTACAACCGGTTAACCATTTACATTTTTCATACATAGATTTTTGAAAATGTCGTACACACTGTTGTCCTTTAATCTTAACGTTTTGCGATAGAATAATATCCGGCATCGGTCTACTTAATTTAACTATTTCGTTTTTTGTAGTAACGTCTCGTCTCGAAAATGAATTTTCTAATAAATCTTTAATTATTGAGACATCTCAGTTCTCCATTCTGAAATGGGTTATTTATTATGAATACAAATTTAAAGAATACAATAAATAAAATATTTACCTACGAGTAGTTGAGGTATAACTATAAAAACAGCTAAACTTATGAGAATTCTACTAGTACTGAAGCAAAAATCATGTCTTGTGTTGTATGGTGTCATATCGGAGGCGAAAAAGTAACGCTTCGGGCTTCCACGAAAAACTTATATTTTCAGCAAATGTAGCGCCACACGGCGCCCGTCGCTCGGTACCTCATCATCAGGCTGATGACATCAGGACGAGTTATCAGGATGCTCATTGGTGCCGACAAACCGAACGTCTATTTCACGTGCAGAGGATTTCACTGCACGCTGGCACAATAGAACGAACTGTTTCTTGTTCGGTCAGTGGATTAAATTATATTTATTAATTGTTTTTAACATTTGGAAATCATATATTCTGCGAAAAACATCTTGACAATTTTTAAAAACAAAACCAGGGATATGGTGTTACAGATATAACTTATATACTGTCTGTAAGACACAATGAGTGGTAAAATTTGGACTGTTCTGTTAAAATTCGTTTCTTTTTTGTCTAACAAAACAAAATTGTTTTTCAGCGAATTATTTCTATAAATATAATACATCACCGAAATTACTTTACCACACTAAAACACTTCCCTTTATATTGATGAAATAGTTCTTTTATATTTCCATAAAAACAAAATCTTACAATATATAAATTTAAACATTAACCGTCTGCAAAATTGTATGGCCAGTTAATCAATTAAAAAAAAACAAAAGCGCTTCAGCACGTAAGTACCCGCTCTAATACAATGCTTAATAAACCGTCCCTTCGGATGATTCTGAATGCCAAGTGCAGGAAAAATAGCTGCACTTGCCACAGTGCTATAGTATGCTATGCTTCTCCAGTAGCCCATACATATAAAGCGTATTAGCGCGCAGTGCGTATACATCAAAACTTCCTATGTTCGTTTGCTTTTGAACGCGCTACGTGGTGAAGCTCCTAGTACCGCACGCACTGAGGGAATACAAGCAAGCAAATCAACATAATATTTGAATATATTATAAATAATATTTATTATATACCATATACCATATAAAGATAGGTAGACATAGGTGCAGAAAATTGTTGTCTTTCATAATTTTGCCAGGGTGTGCACTGCACACCCTCCACATATGGACCGCACGCCACTGATTTACAGATTAGCCTTCTCTGGGATTTGATATATGAAACTCAATCAGGTTGAGATGACAAATTCTCTTTGACTATTAGGATTATCTGGGTTGCTTATAGAAGGCTGATTGCTATCTTGGGGTTTAGGTGAATTAAGATGACTGAATCTTTTTTAATAGTTATGCACTTCGCAGTATTTTTTAGAAGTCTACACCTGGCAGTTCTGGGGGCTTTAAAAAAATCTTAAGGAATACCTGAAGGTTTTCATCATTACTGTCAGAAAAAGTATCTGGTTTCCTTCTAAGATGCAAGATTTCATTATTTAGTGTATTTAATTTATCTGTTGCCAGGAAGTGTAGCTTGCTATAGTAATAAAAACTCATTGCTTACGTTCCAATATACATATCATCCAGTAGTGTTCTTCAGTAAATGAAGTATTTATCTTCTGTGGAGTATTCAGGCACATGCACATTCCAGCCAAGCTTCCAAAGTGAAACAACATCACCTCACTGATGATCGAACTGGTTCACTGTTTATAGCACGAGCCATAAGAAAGAGAACCTTCATCTTCTAAGGCTGACGGCTGAAACCTGAATGATACATAACATGATGATACATACATACATTATGATACATACAATGTATGTCTTACGAATGTGTACAATTATGATTTTTATGACGGCTACACTTTTAAACTGAATGCTTTGTATAATAAGCAATGAACAAGCTTTTAATTACACAACAAGTATTATTTGAAGCAAATGTATGAACACAAGTCATTTGCAAAATGACACCACAATGGACTCAGTATCATAGCTTTAAAATATAATATCCATTTTAGAAACACAAAATAAGTCCATGACTATTTCAAAGAAAAATTTTAAAATAAAATGCCAAAATATATTCCACTGTAACGAAAATGTGCCCACCAGTGCTTGAGCGGTAAAAAAGTTGCTCAAAGCTGGTAGTTTGACCCAAGTTTAAATCTACATGAACAGATTGGCTGCATGTGTAGTGTGTATATGAGTTAGTGCCTTTTAGAAAGTCCTCCATGAAAGCATCCTTCTGCTTAGGCAAATAGCTCTCATGTACTTTGCCATAATCAAATCAATCAAACCAAACCAAATCAGATTAAAATGAAAATCATAATAAGTCAAACTATTACTAAAATTACTTTTAATAATATAAAATATGTAATTTGAGCTTAACTGTTTTGTAAAATGCTCTATGCATTATATGTTTTTTTCAAGAAGGGAGAAAATAGCTAATCTAGAATTAATATTAGTGTTAAGCATATCAGTTGATTAACTGTATTTTCTTACATTAGTAATTTGCATTCAGGTGATAGTATTTTTAATCACCCTATAGATTTTACGTGACTCATTTTTGTTTTTACTTGGTAAGAAGGGGGATGCTAAAATATATTGCAAAACATTTTGTTGGGTAGTTATGTATATGACTTATGATATGAACTCAATATTAAACTATTATATATATATATATATGACAGTCAACCCACTCACGCATAATAGAACATGGCATAAATAGTAATTTTCTCAATACAATGTATTGTGGAATACGAAACATGAATGCAGGAATATCTTGCTGTAATCACAATCAATTACCAAGAATTTCAGTTTACTTAATGAAATGAAATAAATCATATAAATGAAGTATTGAAAGATTTTTATTATCACATACTGTAAATTTATATGGTTTACATATTTATAATATATGTTATAAATATGTAAACAAAAAATAAAACAAACTACGTAGCGTATTCGGAAACTAAGTACCGTTTCATTCTAGCGCCGTCGCAGCGCTGTGGTAGGCGTCCCGCGCATGCGCACTAGTCTTTCTTGTTCACTGACTTTCAATTGTCGCCATTTTGGTTGCTCTATGTTGTGTTTTCAGTTTGCTGTGCACATTCAAAATGTTTAAGACAATTAGTTCTCCCGCTGACTGTGAGATTCGTGCCGTGATTAAATTTTTGAACGCGAGGAATGTTAAACCGGCCGAAATTTATCGTCAAGTGACAGAAGTTTACGGTGAATACGCGATAAGTGATGGAATGGTGAGAAAGTGGGTAAGAATGTTTAATGCAGGTCGAACAAATGTCCACGCCGAGGCTCGGAGTGGTCGGCCTTCTGTTGTCACCGATGATTTGGTAAGGAAAGTTGATGAAGCAATTCATGAGAACAGACGCTTCACAATGACAACTCTTTCAGAGGCATTTCCACAAATTTCACGTACTGTTTTGTTCGAAATTGTGTCTGACCGCTTGAATTATCGCAAACTGTGTTCCCGATGGGTTCCAAAAATGCTCACTGATGTTCACAAAACAAAGCGACTTGGTAGTGCCCTGACATTTCTCACGCGGTACAGTGATGAGGGAGAAAACTTTTTAAACCAAATTGTGACAGGTGATGAAACTTGGGTGTGTCATTTCACACCAGAATCGAAACAACAATCGATGGAGTGGAGACACACTCATTCTCCGAAAAAACAAAAGTTCAAAGTGACAATGTCATCACAAAAAATCATGTGCACTGTCTTCTGGGATAGGAAAGGCGTTTTGCTTACTGAATTTCTTCCCAGAGGTGAAACCATTAATGCGGCACGATATTGTGAGACTTTAACAAAACTAAGGCGTGCCATTCAAAACAAACGAAGAGGAATGCTCAGTAAAGGAATTGTGTTGCTCCATGACAATGCTCGGCCCCATACTGCTGGTGTCACTCAATCGTTAATTCGACAGTTTCATTGGGAGCAGTTCGATCACCCGCCGTACAGCCCGGACTTGGCGCCGTCCGACTATCACTTGTTCCTGCACATGAAGCGCGAGCTTGGTGGCAAGCGCTTTGGATCTGACGATGACACGAAAAATGCTGTGGAGTCGTGGTTATCGAAACTGGCGGGAAGTTTCTTTGACGATGGTATACAAAAACTGGTCACCCGCTATGACAAGTGTTTGATCATTGGCGGAAACTATGTTGAAAAATAGTTTAAGACATGTATTTTCATGTAAAAATAAAATTGGGTTCGAAAAAATTGTTTTACTATTTTTTTTTCAAAACGGTACTTAGTTTCCGAATACGCCTCGTATTTTCAGTTTATTCTTACAGCATATAAATCCACTTTTATTAACTCCATACAGCATTAACATTTTATTTATTGTAACTCAGGAAGTATTAATTTACTAAAATTTATCGCAATCTCTCAGTTCAGAATGCATGAAACATAAGGACGAGGAAATGTTTAATGGCAAATTACTTTCCATTCCATAATGCATTAACTAAATATGTATTTAAGATACTGCAAAATGTGTATGCTTCTAGCAGGTTTAATTAAATTTTTATATTTTTACTGCAGTTAAAAAATGAAAAAATATGTCATTGCATCATGTGGAATTTTATAAGACTTGAGAACATTACCATGCCGAACAACACACAGATTTATTGCAAATTATTTCTAAAAATCTATTATTATTTCTAATTCATATAGTAAACACTGAAAATATTAAATGTGCATACCCCATTAACATATACTAAATATCAGAGTGAGACTACAAATACACTGTAAATATGTTTAGTTTGGGAACTTAGGTCTGTTTATGCCGGATATCTTTAGAAACTGTGAAGTAACACTGCCCCTCTATAAGTAAATTTAAAGCTCCTCTGAATTCAGATTACTGTACATAACTATATAATGAAAACATACATAACAAAGATGGATATCATGTTACTGGAGAAGAGTGAAAGAAACGAGAAAATGTCTGACGGAAGTGTAGTAATCCCTATTCATGTTTTACATTTCTTGGAAAGCCTATTACTGTGATATTTTGGTCGCTTAAGAGGGGGAGAAAGATTGTATAATGTTTAGTAGCACCACAATGTGCTTACGTTTATTATGATTCTTCCTCTCACAGATGTGTATGTAGTGTACAAAGCACATGTTTTCGAAGCATTTACACTGCATAAGTACAGAAATTTAGATATCAGTGAAGACGACGTACAAGAAAATGTTAATTGATTACTTGCAATGCACATAAACAGATGTTAAAATGGTATAGAATAAATAATTTCTGAACAGGAAAGCATAACAAAACAAATGAAAACGAAAAATACAAATCAAAGTATTAAAAATATTTACAGGTGCAGGGCATGTATTTTTACTTAAACTAAAAATTTCTGATCCATCATATTCAATAACGGATACACAGAAACTTTTGTCAAGTCTTTATAACTAACTTAAAGGAAAAATTAGGAAAAAATATTGAAAATTAGAGCGCAAGGAGCATTTTAAAACTTTAATTAAAATAATTATTTGTTTTAAAAATTTTTAATTTAAAATAAATTGAAATTTTGAACATATATTTTATAAACTGATGTTATAATATGTATATGTATAAAATTTTTTGTTGAAAACAGAAAAACTTAGAAAACTAATTTTTAAAGTCCACCGTCCCCTTAATAACATTGCAGACGCTAGGATATTTTGCCTATACGTACATCGATAGGCTACTAAGAAAAATCCAAACAACCATATTCTGAGCTACCATAATGAGCTGTTTCCTTCTTATTTGGCGTAAAGGTTGTTCTCCGAAGAATATCCGAAACTTCGTATATCTTATACGAGTTCGAAAGGTTAGCAAGAAAAGATAGGACAAAATAAAATTAAAATAAATGGCCCAAAATTAATAGAGAGAGAGAGAAAGATAAGGGCCTATAGATAGAAAAGGAAAAGAAGTAAGTAAGACCCCGCTTAACGCTGTTTCGTTTAGCGCTGTTCCGGTTTAACGCTCTTTTATTTGAATTATGGGATACTCCGAAACTGCACGCAGCGTTAGGACAAAGAACGTCTATGTATAGAAGGAAAGGTTCCATAGACGTAATGTAAACCAGTTTGCTATTACGCCGCTGGAAAGCGGAGGGAAAATTCGCCAAGTGATTTGGCGACGGAACCTGCCGGCGGGAATTGTCCCCTCCGCCATGTGTACAGGAAATTGAGGAACACGTGTTAAGAAGAAACGATCTCTGACAAAACGTTTCTTCTTTGACGTTTCACGATAATTTAAACTTGGATTTTCGTACTTTTTTTCCCTCAAAATAACTAATCCATTAATTAATTTACTTGCGCGAAAAAGTATTTTCGTTTCCTTTAAAGTTTAAAGAAATTTAAAACGATATTCGTTTTACGAACTCTTGATAAACGTCACCTTCGAATTTCGACGACTATCCACTTACCAACAACTTCTTACAGAGCGCAAAAGGAAAACGCAAATTGCATTAGATACCTTCTTGATAAAAAAGGCAGAAAATTGGAAATACAGAAGAGACTGAATGATCTGAAATGTAAACATACTTATTTATTTTTATATGTATATTTGTTTATTATGTTTCTCTATTTGTAAGAAATAAATTTTTGTTTTATCGTTATAAAAACATAATTAATAAATTTAATGGTAAAATACCTGACCAATTTTCTACCCATCCTCCCCTAGCCCCATTATTTACAAGATGAGGTAACCTTGTTTAACGCTGTTTCATATTACTCTATACATTGATGAAACGTATACCCCACGTTAAGCGGGGTCCTACT
Source organism: Stegodyphus mimosarum (assembly GCA_000611955.2). Classification (NCBI taxonomy): domain Eukaryota; kingdom Metazoa; phylum Arthropoda; class Arachnida; order Araneae; family Eresidae; genus Stegodyphus; species Stegodyphus mimosarum. Next base: position 193,113 of record KK116020.1, read on the forward strand.
GTAATAAATTTCTTAAAATACGATTGTATCCATAAGTGTAGTCAAAAGGAAAGGAAGATGTGTTCATTAACAATAAATAGTGTCTCCAAAGGTGTGTGTAGTGAGTGCGTTTGGTAAACCTGAATAAATGTGATGATGGGAAAGAAAAAAAAAAAAGATTTGGAGCCTAGTTACATAACAGTTTAAGTATAGCTGAAGTTAACTTTAGCTAAGGCAGGAAAGTAAAAATAAAAAATTTAATAATTAAAAAGAGAATAGAAAATCCTAACATAAAACAAGGCAATATGTTTGCCTTCACCTTGAAACACAAATACAAAAAGATACATAACATCAGACAAAAGTATATGGTATTTTAACTAAAGTAACATTACTTATTACCATTCCCAACATTTCCATACAATTTTCAGGAAACAACATCGGACAAAATCATAAATCCATACACAGTACGAGAGCACATGAAAAATAAATAAATATATAAATGAATGAATTATAGAGTTTATTTTTATTTTAATATTAATTAATTTTTTTATTAATTAAACATAATATTTATTTATTTATTTAATCATCATAGTTTATTATATTAGCGCTACTTCGACAAATTGAGGCACACTGTATTTATATTAGCTCATAATTCTAAAAGATAGATTCAAGGAATTCTAGAATAATCCACATCTCTCATATGCAAACTGCAGAAAGGTCGGACATCATAGTCTCAAATAAGAAAATCTAATGCATTTACCTCCACACATTATATTATTATTCAGAAGTTTCTAGCTCGTAAAGCACAACTCTTGCCCTTAATTGCTCGAAACAACGTTCTAGCTATAGAAAGCAAGTTACTTATTTACAAGTCCAACTTGCGTCGATTGCTATGTTATGAATGATCTGTATGGGCCTATTCATGTTGTTCAAACAGAGAAAAAAAAAAAAAAAACTCCAGACGACTCAGAACTCTCAGAACTGCATTCTGCGCCAAATTACAAACTCACCACGGTATGTAAGAAACAGTAGGATTTACCAGGAACTGAAAATGGAATTATTAAAAGCTTGTTATTTCCGAATTGCAATCAACTTTTATGAACGATAAAAATTGATTGACAACCCTGCTGTCAATACGACGTTAACAATCCTATGAACTCTAATAAAAGACCTACGTCATTTATGAATATGGACAATGAGTAAGTCTCGGCTATGTATGTGTGCTATTTCTGCTGCACCTGTGTTCAGTTATTTGTTGCATATTCAATATTTACGGTGTTTACTTTTAATTATTTAGATATCACATTGTGAGCTAATCTGTACCAGTTTTATATTTAGCTATATTTAGCCTCGTTGTTCCTTCCATGCACTTACCTTCAAAAAGCACCAAAGTACTCGTGCATTACCTATGCTTTTCTATTATATATTGCGTTAATATTATGTTTTCAGCATCCACACCAGTTTGGTGGCTTTCTGGATTACAGCTTACTAACATACTCTTCAAAAATTATTTTCTTTTGCTCTATTGTTATAAATATTCATCAAAAGCCTTTAAAAAAACTTATATTTTAATTTTCATTATTTGAAATATTGATTAGGAAAGTCTAATGGTTCGATTAGGGGTAAGGCCTCGTGCCTAGGTACCCTGGTTAATTCACTATTACCCCGAGGTAGGAATGCATTTATCGATGCCAAAATCCCCCTTTTCACTACCAAGTAATTCCTAAGCAAGAAACTGGGCCTTCGATCGAAGCTGTTAGTGACAAAACTGCTGATAAAGAAAGTAGCGTCTCTACGGAATAGTTACGAGAAAGGAACCACATAACTTAAAGCAAATACTAAATATTGTGTAGCACCAGAAGCTTATGAAAATAATAAATAAATAAATTTAAAGGCATTTTGGTGATGGAGATTCAATTTAAATTGGAGAAAAGAAGGATACTTATTTGAATGTTCCGTATCAGGCCTCATCTTGGTTTAGTCTTTTAGAAAATGAACAGCGAAGAAGATAAGAGACAGGGAAACCTTCAATTTGAATGACGATATATTTCAGAGGAAAAGCGCAATAAATTTATTCAGGGAGGTAAGAATTTACTGAAACACTCATTAAAAAATTTCAGAGCTTTGCTAAGATGCTGCCTTCATCGTTCATGATCGCAGCGCCTTCCACAGAAAAAGGAGGAGTTCGTCTGAGTTGTAAGAATACAGAGGATGTTCGCCCATTAGAGAATTTCGCTTTGCTGTACCATTTCCTCTGCTACGTAACAGCCTCTTAGGTAGGAATAGGAACTGCTTCAGGCCACTCGGTGAAGTAATCAATGAGATCGAGGATGTATTTGTTGGCATCAGTAGTTCGTGGAAGAGTTCCCAGGATGTCAAAGGCGATACGTTCAAGTGACTCTCCTACACTGTAACGTTGTAGCTTTCCCCGGCTAAAAAAAAGGGGAGAAAATGAGTTGTATATCTTCCGTTCTAGTGGACTGATTATCGAAATTTAATTTGCGTTTTCCACGTCTCGAAAGCGCAAGTTGAGATAGGTATTAGATTTATATTTAGGATTATACTAACACAGGTATTTTGACACAAAATCGGACTTTTTCTGAAATAATATACAAACATTTTCGACATTTTGACTCTACGACTCAAATTGTGCCTAATGGCCAACTCGCAATATTTTTTTAACGTTAGCTCTAAAATTTTTAGCTCCTCCATGTTAATTGAATTTGGTATGTATGTATTAATATTTCTTTTTTTATTAAATTGATTCTTCCTTTAACATTTCGAAATTAGGTTCATTTCGAATAAAATTCGCCCATTTTTTTATTACTTATTTTTAAAATTTGTATTTTAAAATAATTTTTATACATTTTCCGAAAACAATTTTGAATCATAACCTATAAAATTTTGCCATCATCTAAAAGCACACGTATTTTTAAGCATACCTGCAAAAAATTAGTTTTTTTATTCAAAATTCCCTAAGATATAAATGAATTTACTTATTGGCGCGTTTTGAAATTTGGCATATTTATGTATTTAAGCGGTAATAACGCCAAAAGTGGTTTATGCACTTTGTTAAAATTATTTAAACGTACGAATGATGAACTTTTTTCCACTCGTGTACAATGGAAAAAAAAGGAAAGGAAAATAGGCTACTATAAATTAAGAAGTTCGCCAAGTGAATTATTCTTGGCGCAAACTAAAGAAAATGCGCCAAGGTAAATTTTTAAATTTCTCATCAAAAATTACAAAATTTAGTATCTAGGCGTAATTTGATACATAGAATCGAAATATGATAAAAAATTGGTATGTTATTTCAGAAAAAGCCCGATTATCTGTCAAAATACCTATTTTAGAACTATGCTATATATAAATGTAACGCATATCATAAGTCGCGCTCTCGAGAAATGGAAATTCAAGATAAAGTTTGACAATCGGTCCAGTAGAACGGAAAATATAGAAATGTCCTTTTTTTTTCCCCCGCAAGGTGTGCTTCAGCAAAGCACACGTTAGAGTAGTAAATCTCTATCTGCATCTTATTACGTTGTCTCAGCTGAGAACCGACAAAAAAAAAAAAAAAAAAAAAAAAAAACGGAATGTCTCGAATGTTGCAATGGTAAGCTATTAAAACAAAATCTGCCAAGTCAAAGGGCAGTTGCAAAATCATTGAAATGCTCAGTATCAACTGTAAATAAAATCATTAATGCTAATACGAATCATAAAAAGGCGAACAAACATAATGCATCGTCTTTCTCCATGACAAATCGTCGAAAGCAGAAAGCGTTACAGAATTCTTTACGAGAAATATTTATGGACAAAAACGAAAAAAATATCACAACAGATGAATCTTGGATGTATTTAAATGATGCCAATAAAATGAAAATCCACTTATTGGCATCAAAGAGGCCAAAAAAAATCTTAAAACTTTGTTCAAACAATCTAGCGTTTTTCAAAGGGATACACGATTGCTGCTGCTTTTTTCATATAACGGTAAATTAAAAATAGAGAGAGAGAGAGAAGAAAATGTTAAGATCAACTCCATACATTATCAGGAACCTATTTTATACCAAATTTTTAAATATGAAGTACCCTCTCTTTACCCACAGTGCCATCAATCAGTAGAACTGCATCAGTATAAAACAAGCAAGTACACGTCAAAATACATTGTTAATTTTCTGGAAAAAAAAATGGAACAAGAAACGGGTGTCAAGACCATAAATAACCCTTCACTCACAGCAGGATATTATTCGGAGAACAGCCTTGACGCCAAACAAGGGAGACACAGCTTATTATGGTAGCTCAGACCAGGCTGTCATCCGATGACGTACTTCTTCTAGGGAGACAGCTGTAATACTCCTTCGCAGTGCAGTACACTGGCTGCTGAAAAGCTTTATGTTTGACAATATTTTTTTTTAATCTTTAGACTGTTTCAGAGTTTTTGAATACTAAAGATCCCATTTTAAAATAAAATTTAATGAAATGGAAATCAGACATTGATTATTTAATATATTTGTTTATTAATGAGGTTATCTTCAGTTACAAGGTGAGAATCTAAAACTAACGAAAACCAACTCCATCATTGCAGCTTTTCCTGCCAGAATTAACCTAATGAAACAAAATATTGGACGGCGAGAATTTTCCCGGTTTTCTATTTTGTCACAGACAAACTGCAAGATGATGATGTTGCTGCCTACACTCAACATTTAAATACCTTTTAGACGACTTTTAAACCAATTTTGAGGATATTTTAATAATGAAAATAGGATTATGAAATAGTAAAATAGAATTATGAAAATATGGATTATCAATCAAAAAAAGGGGAGGGGGAAGAAAAAGAAAAAGATTGGCAATCTTTGGCCGAGGAAATTTAGCCCTGATTAATTTGAAGCTAAATATTACAAATTTGCTGTTAAAGCATCAGGCTCATCCCTCCCAGCATTCATTTTTTCTTGTGTATTTTCTTTATGTAAGAATATTATTAGCTTTTCATTTTGTATTGTTTCGATTAATAGAGATATATGAATAAATACTTGACATATTTTTTATTTAAAAATTTTCTCTCTACATTAAACCCTATCAACGTGAGAAGCTCTGTGTCATCTCTCAAAAATAGGTTCGAAGTTAATATTTTTAAAAATTCGGTGTTAGAATAGCATTCCAGAATAACTCTGCGAGTGTAAAATTTCATTTGATAGTTGTCACTGTCAAATAAATTTTGCATTTGTTACGTGACATATTCATACATTTTGTTTTCAACTGTTTTGGAGCTTCGAGAGTGCAACTTCACGCTCAGTTTCTCTGTTTCGGAAAGCTCGAGTGTAAATATTACCCTGCCTGACTGTTTTTTTGCATGACCTCCCAGAAAGGGGTCTAGAAAAATAGAAAAAAACGGCGAGTGGTCTGCGGATCTTGGGAACATCTGATTCAGATGACTGTAATTTAGCTCTCAGGGGAACTTTTATTGTTACGAATCTGTACACAGATAGATGATTCTAGCTCAGTTATATGTGACATTGATGTATTTTTCTATGCAATATAACGAGAAAAAATTTAAACAGGCAGACTATCCAGGGAAAATAAGAACACAGGGGTAGATCCATATAACGTTGAGTAAATGGGTATCTCGGTAATTTGGGGAGATATCGCTAAGCAGGCAACGGTTTAACAATTTATTTTTATCTCTAAATTTGGCGAGAAATCCCCAAAAGTCGCCAAACCTGGTTACCATTTAGCAACATTTTGGTCCGCTCCCTTTATCAATGTCATAGATATTAAAATTGAATAAATGTAATTGATCACTGTATTAGCTGTAACAGTAATTCGACCCTTATATTGCCTTCCAGTAAAACAAGCTGTCTACTCTGTCTAATTTCAAGAAGCATAAAGTGCTAGAAATATATCGACGGCCGAGTGAAAACTATAGAACACCGGATAGAGCATCTGCTCTCAGTTTGTTGTTAGCTGTTATTTCAGCTTGAGTTCCGAGTATAGCTTCGCTCTTTAGCTGCGCTTTGATTCCATTGTCTTGAACGTTCACAGTAGTTTGAAACGTGACTACTGAGTGTACTCTGTGATATCGTGAAGAGTTGTACGACTATTTTTATTGAAAGTTCCAGATCTCCGAAGTGTTTATTTTGATAAAATAAAATTTCATCATCCTATCATCGGAGCTGTGTGCATTCAATTTATTGCGAACGCGTACGCACGCAACTTATTTATACCACATAACGAGTATATTTTAGGTCTTGTTGAGCTACGTGAAAACGTCGGTGGTGGTTACATGGGGTTGTGTCTAAAGAAACTTAAGTTTGTTATTGCTGTAAAAATGTTTCGTATGAAATAATTTATTTGTTTGAAAAATTCTATTGCGGGAAATATACTTAACCGAACTAGAGCAGCATATTATACACTCACGTTTGTGAAAATTGCAACACCATAAAGGACTTACGCGAGTGAGCTGAAATTTTCAGGAAATGCAAAGTAGCGCATGATATGCAAATGATTAGAATTGCAAATCCGTAGCGCATGCGTATGCTGAGCAGCGCCCTCTGAACGGCTGATGGATCCGAATAAATAGACGGCTGTAGCGAGGCGTGTTTGGTTATCGGTGGTTATCTGCTAGTGGTAAACGTTAACTCAATCTGTACTTATGCCTCGTCGACGAAAGAGAGCGAGATTTGAACAACTTACAGAGTTTGAACGAGGGAGAATCATCGGCCTTCGTGAAGCTGGATTGTCGTATCGTGCAGTAGCCTCTCGTGTGCAGCGTAACAGCAGCACAGTGATGCGCGTTTGGAAGCAGTGGACGGACGAGTGTCGGACAACTCGGAAATCCGGGAGTGGACCCCGAAATGTGACGTCAGCTCGCGATGATAGACACCTGGTCCGCATGGCGCGGACGGACCGTACAGCTTCCTCTAGACAATTGGCAGCACTGTGGTCAATAGCTACAGGTGTTTCATTGTGTGCTTCATCAATTCGTAGACGTCTGCTGCAGTGTGGACTGCGCGCACGGACTCCTTTATACAGGATCCCCCTAACGCACGACCATCGCCGCCTGCGGCTACAATGGGCCAATCAGCATAGAGACTGGCGTGCTGATTGGCAGCATGTCGTGTTTTCTGACGAATCCCGCTTTAATTTGTGGTACCATGATGGCCGCATTCGTGTCAGACGCTATGCCGGTGAACGCCACCTTCCGGAGTGCATTATCGAACGCCACAGTGGACGAACACCCGGAGTTATGGTCTGGGGCGCCATAGCATATCATAGACGATCTCAATTGCTACGAATTGTGGGCAATCTGAACAGCAACCGGTATATCCGTGAAGTTCTACAGCCCGAAGCTGTTCCCTTCCTTCAAAGCTTGCCAGGCGCTGTATTTCAACAGGACAATGCCCGCCCTCATACTGCTCGGATTGTTAAATCCTTCTTTGCAGCGCAGCAGGTACAGCTTCTTCCTTGGCCTGCGTGTTCCCCGGATATGTCGCCAATTGAACATGTGTGGGATGTCATTGGTCGGCGTCTTGCTCGTGATCCTCGTCCTGTTGCGTCTGCAGACGAACTTTGGGTACGCGTACAAACGATATGGAATGCTCTTCCTCAGTCAGACATTCAAACTTTGTTTGACTCCATGCCACGTCGTGTAGCAGCACTTATTGCGGCGCGTGGTGGCCACACAAAATACTGATTCTGATCTCTTGTTCTTGTTTGTTTGCTTTGAACATTTAATCATTTATTTGTACCACTACCACTCAACTGTGTATTAAATTGCATTCAATTATGACGATTCCTTCTTGGTGTTGCAATTTTCACAAACGTGAGTGTAGTTTAGACCACACGTCAGATTTAAGTCATGCGCAGCAGCTTTCGTTTACTTTACTATTTTTACATCTAGAAAATATTACAATAAGTAATATTTTGTTAGTAACAAATCTCTTATAAAATCTACAACTCAAAAGGTCAAGGTTCATATGAAAGTGTACTTGATTTTCTGAGACAGGAATCTAGACCGTACAGAATTCCAGAGGTCAAGGTTACGATATTGGTTTATATAATGAACGAGAAAATAAACTGAATTTAGGCATGGATCATGAAAGAAAATCCACGGGTGTTTTATTTGCCATGTGGATGTCACAGCCTAAACTTAGCAGTTGGTGAGTGCAGCAAGTTACCTGAAACCCACTTAATTATTTTTTAACGTACTGAGTGCGCATCTGTGTTTTTTCCCTGCCTCTCCGAGGCGTTGGTATGCACTGAAAAAAAATGTTAACTGCCTTACTGCCAAACCTTTATGCGGGACCTTATACAGAGTGAAGAATAAAATGTGTTAAAACCATCAAAAATGAAATCTTGGGAATTCGAGAAGCTATTTGTGAACTTTCAGAAATATCTGCGTCTGATCCTGTAGTGCGACATGAAAAATAGGCTCTTGTAACAGAGTAGAAGATTACGATTTTCTAGGGATGATAAATGTCTGGTATGATGTCTTGTTTTTGTGTTGTCCATGTATTTCATGGAAGACTGGTTGTCAGAGAAGTTGGAGTTCTATTTCAAACCCAGTTTTGAGGGTGAGCACCCCGGGAAGTGGTTCAAGGTATTAGGACTTGTATTTCTTTTTATCTGCTTGGCGAACATAACGTGTCCTGACTAGACAGTGAGTTTGACTGCAAACTATGTCCTATGGAGTGTAGCAAAGACGACAAGATGAGAAGGGTTAAAATTACTCTTAATTTTCCACGATTTCACAGGCACTCCCGCCTTTCGGGATAAAAAGACCAACCACTTGTGGTCTGAACTTAAAAATATAAGACTACTAACTAACTAAAATTTAAAAGCTAACCTTTAATATTTTACACAGATGACTAACACTTTTAAATTACTACGTATGTAGTACGCAGACTGCGGAAAACTACTACAATACGTCTTTAGCTTTCAAAAGGACTAAAACCTCTGGCCTTAAAGGCGGACAGTAACTGATGGCAAGCTTTTCTAACAGTTATTTAAAGTTTTGTATCTTTCCTATCTTATTCTAATTTCAGCTTACAATTTCCTGTCAGAATGTGAATTCAGAAACGCAGAGAATGCAAATGAGAATGTGCACTATTTAAGTCGTGACTTAACCGACTTCAAGAGAGAGAGTCTGATTTCCTGACTAGCGCGCGTTTGCCTTCTGGCCACATCTTTCTTAGCTGTTACTACGCTCGGCCATATCTAGGCCCTTCCTAGGCTTCGCCGATTCAATTACGACTTAGGGGCCAACTAGTTAGATTGTGATAGCTTCGGCTATATTATTTAAGAGCTTTAGTTAAGCTAGTTTTAGTTCCAATTATTAGTATTTAAGTTCAAGCCTGAGTGGTGGCTTTATTGTAAAGTTCCAAGCCGGAACTGATTGTAAATATATTGAATAATAAAGGGTTTTAAACCCTTCTTAAGTCTCACCTTGTTCTGTTCACACTTAAGCGATTATTCGCTTGTAAAGTGTTCGTGGGGTTCTTAGTCAGAACTACAGATTTAAAGAGTTGAACCCTACAACTTAAACGTTAGCAAGTACAATTTGCATAAACATATTCACGCGTTAATTCTAGCCGGAAGTGGAAAATAAGAGATTATAGTAAAGTTTTAAAATAAAATAAACGTTAGTCAAATTTTAGATCCTTACAAAGCGTCTTCCACCCCTTTTCCCTACCACCAAACCACATGAGAGGACTTTTAGCTCGCTATATACTTAGAGTGTCCTAATACCACAAAGACACTATACATTTACAAACATCCATGCTTTCTCCGAGATTTGAACACGGGCCCTTCTGTACCGTAGTAGACTCCCCTTACACCATACCGTGTGGAAGGTGTCTGATATCTTAGACAGGGTAAATGTTGGCAGCAAAACTGCGGAAAACACCTCCATGAAATTATCTACTGCAGTTTTACTAATGAATAGAGTCATCGATTACTTAACTGATTATTGTGTAATTGGATATAAAAAAGTATTAGTCAGCAAAAAAAGAATTAACTGCAACACTGATTTTAAACTCAAAGCGCATGCAAGCTGAATGCGCAATCTAAAAATATTTTACGGGACGGATTTTTTTTAAATGAATATTTTTTATTAACCAAAAAAATATTTAAAATAAATTTTGAATTTCGCTTAGTAATTTTTATCAAAATATACATAAAAATAATAATTTCGCAAAGGGAACAAAATTCAAATTCATGTTCATTATCTACTATTTGAAATCTAAAGTTTGGTAACTGTAATTGTTAAGCAATATGTTGACAAATAAATGCTAGATTTTCACGCTGACATTTATCTAAAATAGTGCTAAGATTTTTAATTAATCATTAAATAACTTACTTTAATTTAAACTAAAAATAAACAAATTATGAAAACTTCTTAAATTTTCAGAGAACATTTTCCAAATAGGACAAAAATAACTGAAAAAAAAGGGGAAAAATTTTTTTTTAACTGTGAAAAAAGCTATTCATAGGGTTTCTGATGCGTTATGAATATTCGCTTTAATGGTAAGGAAAATAATATAAACTCATACATGTAACTAAAATCTTGAAACATTTGCAGCACTCTATTTGCAATAATAAAATAGGCATAATAGGCATAATTGAAATGTTTTCCCAGGCTGCCAGTTTGAGACCCTACAGTATTAGATGTAAAGCCCATTTTTAGAAGTAAAAGAATAAGAAAAAAAATGAAGCTGTTTGAATATGCTCTGATGAGGTTCCAAATGCCGATAACACAGAAAAAAGATTTAAAAATGATGAGCAGCAGAGCTATTGATTCTTTTTTCCGAGAGATTTGAACAAGAGTTAGAAAGTTTCACTGATCATTTCACGTGGTCATTTTGTAGAGTCAAGGTGCGTTCACACGACTGCACTAGAAGACGTAACTGACACAGCGAAACGCACGTCGCCGGCGAAAAGTCGTCCAAACGAGGACACGAGCGAAGTCTCAGTCAGTCAGTCATACAGGTATTGCCGCAATGCAACTGTTAATACGTCGCCTGTCCGGCTCAGTGATAGATCTGCCCTAAAAGCGCTTGACAGTTGAAAGTTGGACGTGGTTACAGGAGTCGGAAATGAAGAGAAAAGGGGGTGACCATGCGTCACGAGGCAAGCGATATATACCATGGAGAGGTGAGGTCGCGAAAGTCAAACAGAGGGGTGTACCTGTGAGTTTGGAAGGAAATAAGAAACAAGCAGGATTAGAATGTTTATTCAAATCTTGATAAGTACACATAAAAACATATGAACATACAAGGGCAAATATAAAATAATAAAATATTAAAGATGAGAAAAACAATAGCTATGTACACTATATACAGGGAGTAAGATGTGATCGTCATAACTACGTGGGGAAATTTGCATCTCTGGTCAGATAGGCCGCAAACGGGCGAAGCTTAGCATCCTCCTGAAGCGGGATATATTCGAAAATCTTGAAGTGATTAAGTTAGGGGCAGGTGAGTGCTTTCTTGAAAAAGTTGCTACTGAGTCGGTGCAGATATTTGTCCACTTCCTATATCTTCAAATCTCTGTGTAAGGTATTATTCGAAACATAGTAATGCGCATTCGTCATGAGACGTAGAGTCTTGTTCTGAAGAATTGTAACTTCTGAATGTCCTTACTAGTGGCTGCCGCCCAGGCCGATGATGCGTAAGCAAAAATCGGTCGTATTATGGTCGTGTAAACATGTCTTTTCTTGACAAGCGTAAGTCTAGAGCTCCTTCCCATGAGCGGCGTAATACTGGTGATCGCAGCCATAGTCTTACGTTTAACATTAGCAAAGTCATCAGTCCAGGTCAGTTTGCTGCTAATGACCACACCAAGGTAAGTGGCTTTACGGACAATCGGGACGTCCATGCAGAAAATTTTTAGAGGGGCAATCAGAGAAGTACGTGGTGTTTTCTTGCGAATGATGAGGATCTGGGACTTTTGGGCGTTGATGACAATTCGCCACTTCGTGCACCAGTCTTCTATAGCAGGAATAATCGTTTGAAGCTTTGCAATGGCGTGCTCTGCTCTTAGTGAGGTAACTGCTAGCGCGGTATCATCCGTGTAGCATCCTGTGAACGTATTCCCTTCAACAGTCATTTTCGGGAAGTCTGAAACATAAAACAGATATAAGACCGGGACGAGGATACTACCCTGGGCGACGCCTGCATTTAGTCGCTTACATTCAGATATATCACTTCCCATATTTACAAAGAACTTTCTATTCTTAATAAAAGAGTAAATAAGGAGTATCATGTCACGATCCACGTCAATATTGATGAGCTTTTGTATAAGCCTCTTATGCCAGACGCGGTCGAAAGCTTTCGCCACGTCTAGCATGAGTAAGGCTACACTCTGACGGTTATGAAGGGCTGCGCTCGCAAATTCAAGTAATCTTACAAGTTGCTTCGCAGTAGAAAGTCCACGCCTGAAACCGAATTGTTCGGGCGGGAGTCTAATCAAGTATGGTTCCAGACGACGTAAAATCATTCTTTCAAAAATTTTACCCAGGCCTGGTAGCAAGCTTATGGGTCTGTATCCTTCTGGTCTAGTAGCAACTTTACCAGGTTTAGCTAACAAAATCCCTTTGGCGGTCTTCCAGCGCCTGGGGAAATAGTTTTGTGACATGCACGCATTCAGAATACCTGTGTATTTGGCTATGACATTTATGGGAAGGTACTTAATTGCGATATTTGTTATCATATTATAGCCCGGTTCTTTGCGGTTATTCAGTCACTTGATGATGTCAATAATTTCTGATGGAGAAGCAAACTCGATTCGATTATGGGCTCTAGGGCTATGAATCCAGTCATGAATATATTTTCTGGTATCATAAACGAAGAGGTGATCGCAGGGGTCTAAGTTGGGCATAAAGGGTCTAGCTAAATGCTCAGCCATCATTGCAGCTTTATCTTTGTCAGTTAAAGCAATAGTACGAGGGTAAGTTGAAAAATAAGTTTCCCCTGTCGACTGTGGTCAGAGTTGTGTATGAAAGTCAAAAAATAGAATGAGACATTAAAGATATGGCATACCTTTATTTTTCCACATAGGTACCAAGTACATTGAGACATTTGTCATATCGCTTGATAAGCTTCAAAAAGCCCTCCAGGAAAAAACAGGGCTTTGCATATGGAAGAAGCGTTGAACGGCTTGTTTCACTTCAGTATTGCTTCCAAAGCGCCTTCCCCTGAGATTTTTCTTCAAAGCCGGAAGCAGATGGAAGTCGCTTGGTGCGAGATCAGGACTGTATGGCGGATGGTGTAGGCGCTCCCAACCAAGAGTTGCAATATGGTTTTGCGTTGCCGTCGCCGAATGTGGTCTGGCATTGTCATCCAACAGCAGAACGCCAGATGTGAGAAGGCCAGGCCGCTTTTTCCGAATCGCCTCTTTCAATTTCGACAGGGTGTCACAGTAGCACGTAGCATTGATGGTTCCAACCTCCAAAAAGTCCAGCAACAAAACTCCTTGGGCGTCCCAGAAAACTGTGAGGAGCACTTTACCTGCAGAGGGAGTTGTCTTGAACTTCTTTCGGACAGGTGATGACGGATGTTTCCACTCCATAGATGCGGCCTTCGATTCTGGCGTGAAATGGTGGACCCACGTTTCATCCCCCGTCACAATCCGAAACAGAAAGTCATTGCCATCTTCATGGTAACGCACGAGATGTTCCAGGCTGACCCCCATGCGTTGTTCCTTGTGTGTCGAGGTCAATTGTCGGGGCACCCATCGTGCTGACACTTTTCTGTATCGAAGAATGTCGTGGATGATGTTTTGAGCTCGCTCATGTGAGATTCCAAGTTCTTCCGCTACTTCATCGATGGTGATACGCCGGTTCGCTCTAATCATGTCATCCACCTTCCTGACATTTGCATCTGTAGTGGCCGTGCGCGTCCGTCCAGCTCTCGGTATGTCTCCACTTGCTGACGTCCATCACTGAATGGTGAAACACCATCTCCGCACCATTTGCTTCGACATCACACCTGGCCCATAGACTTCCACCAGGCGGTTATGAATTTCTGTTCCTGATACTCCACGTGCCCACTCATAGCGGATAACCACTCTCACTTCCTCCTTTGACCACGAATTCAAAACGCACCTTCTCTCCATACCTACCGGGGCTCAAATGAGAGGCTGGTCTCCGCTTTGCGCAGGCACTGCAACAGCGCCATCTGCTTGATTTGCAGCGACCTCTACCCAATGGTGTATCGGTGACTTGCGCGTTTTCCTGCTGTGTCGCCTTTCGCCCATAGCCGTTCAACGCTTCTTCCATATGCAAAGCCCTGAATTTTTCTTGGAGGACTTTTTGAAGTTTTTCAAGCGATATGACAAACGTCTCAACGTATTCGTACGAGAATAATAAAATAAAGGTATGTCATATCTTTAATGTCTCATTCTATTTTTTGACTTTCATACACATCTCTGACCACAGTCGACAGGGGAAACTTATTTTTCAACTTACCCTCGTATTATCATCAATGATGGGTTTGTTGCACTGTCGCTTTCTGTGCAGAGTCCGGGCGAAATTCCAGAAATTACCGTCTAGTTCGTTGAAACTAAGGATCTTTTAATTCCCTGTAGTATCCCTATGTTCTTTTATGGCTTTTTTAATGGTCCTGTTAAGTTTATTTATCTCTTTCTTAATTCTTGTGTCCAGGAGATATGAAACCTTTTCCTTAATTTATTAAGAGCTTTAATGAGCTCTCTAATATCTTTGGGTAGCAAATTCGGGCTTTGGTCAGCTGGGATCTTCTTAGTAGCATGATCATAAGCACTTAGGATGGAATTAGTGAGCACGTCGATGGCCGTATCTATGTTCTCCACAGTGTTAAGACACTTGATTTTTGGCGGGTGACTTAGCAGATCGTCTTGATATTTTTCCCAATTTGTTCTGTATTTAAACTTCTCATCACTGCAAGTAATGGTGCCCAGTGTTGCAATGACCGGGAGGTGATCGGAGTATAACTCTACTTTGACATCCATAAATATAGGAATTAATGTTGTAGTGAGGAGAATACAGAGAATATCTCTCCTTTTAGGAGGGACTGGCACATAAGTATAGTCATTTGGTACGTAAAAGTAGACTGGGTTATTGTTTATGTAATCTAATAGGATTTCACCGTTGCGGTTAGTTTTTCTACAACCCATTCGGGGTGCTTTGAGTTAAGATCACCGGCGACAATGGCATGTTTGTGATTAGAGAGTAGCTCTGATAGTAAGGAGGTATCCAATTCTCTACTCGGTGGGTTGTAAATTGCTGTAAAATAAACCACACCGTATAATGGCAGCAGAATAGAGACTATAACAGCTTCAGTACCGTTTCTTCTAGCCTCGGAAATCAAGCAGGATTGTAATGAATATTTAACATAAATCGCCACGCCACCACCACGATAGCTGAGCCGATCACATCTATAACATTTATAATTAGGGATATTAATATTCATACAGGGAGACTGGCAAACGTCTCTGTAATCAAAGCAATGTCGATTTCGTAAGTAGTCAGAAAATTTTTAAGTTCGATAAGCTAGTTGGTAATACTATAAGCGTTCCATATCATGATTTGAATTGGGGCGCGTTTAATTCTGCTCTGACCCATTATCTAAATTTTGGGGAGTGACTCTTTCTGGATTGGTTTTATGTATATCTTTAACTTGTTGGGTAATTTGAAAAAACCCAGCGCTTTTAATCACCGCGACTAATTCAGCTAAGTCGGCAAATACCTTCTTAGCCTCATTAATAGTGTCGGTGTAGATACCTGTTGATAACGCTTGAGCGTATGATTTTCCTTCCATGACTCGGCTGGGGTGTTGCCTTTGTTGTTCTATTTTTTCTGATTTACCTTTCGGGAATTTCCCACAACCTTTAAAACTACTTGTATGAGGTCCCCCGCAGTTCGCATAGACTAAGGGCTTATCAGGGTTATCTCTGTCAGGGCATTCCTTAATATAATGTAGTCCGCTGCATCTAATACATTTTGGTTTATAGTAGCTGAATGATATCTGTGTATGATTGAAGCCCTGACAGCGAAAATGCTGAATTGGGCCTTGTCTGCCTTTATACTCCACAAATTTAACAACTAGGTCTCCGATATATCGTTCTAAATAAATTTGTTTCGACTTGTCCGTCTTAGGGAAGGTCACAATAAATAGGGGTAACATCTGAACTTCTCCACCTCTCCTTCGGGACATTTGACGAACCTCAATCACTTTATAATACTTGTTTTCTAAGGCAGTGATAATTTCTTCAGTCGCGGTAGACTGTAAGAGGCCATTGACAACGACTTTCAGATTTTTGTCCTCATTCAGCACATAAGAGTGATGCTGAATATCTAAATTCTTTAAAATACTAACAATGCCTCTATAACTGTTTGGGTTAGCCACTTTGTAGAGACATTAGGTTATTTCGCAGCAGGAGACAGGAAAAATGAGCAACGCCTTCGCCGGGGATCGAACCACGGACTTCTGAAATACCGGCTCAGTGTGCTGACCATTACACCACGAAGGCACGCTAAGAATGTGGGAGATATACCTTATAGCTTTTACTTTAATCCTATCCCTTATCTTGATAGCTACAAATTCATGCCCATGTTGGTGAAAAATGTCTTTAAATTTTGACCAGATATATTTTGTTTCTTTTAGTATAATGGGGGGCAGTCTAGAGTTTTTCTGAGCCGCAGGTTGCGTACTATTAATATCCTGACTAGTTTGCTGATCGACAGTAGTAGTCGTATCTATATCATCATTTTCATTTTGTGTGTTTGTGTTTACATCCAAAGGTTGTTCAGGTGTACCGTCGGAATTATTAATAATCTGGGTGTTTGAGTGTTGATTTTGTGTATTTTCGTGAACAGTAGGCTAGATTATCTGAGTATGGGATGTCAACTTAATTTTCTTAATACCTGCATGATTACTTTTCGTTCGCACTGTCTGGTCACCACGTCGGCACCTAGGTGGCTCATCCTTTGAGCTCGAATCTTGATCTAGTGATTTTTCCGCGGCCGAATCTGTACTAATTTCATCTAATTGTATTGGACTTCTAGCCCTGTTATTTTCCTGTAGACTTGTACCTACATTATGATTAGTGTGTGTATCGCATCTGTACCTGTGTTATTTGCGCTCTGATTTGCTAACGCAATAACAACATCAAGTGATCTGATCAAAAATGCATAGAATTTGCTTTCAATTTCTGATAATTCCCTTGATTTATCATTCTTAATATCCTCAAGTTCTTTTATCTGAGCTTTATAAATTTCGATAAGCCTCTCCATGGTAACGCATATGTATGCAAAAATCCAGCGCCCCAAAACAATTGGAGTCCCACACCCCGGAACAGAGCCCTGGCTCGACGGCCTTCTCTACCGACGGATGTGCGGGCAAAAGTACTTAAGGCCCCTGACAATCGCCTGAAGCGAGAGCTTGGGGGTAACTATAAGTACTATCAAATCCAGAAATCCAAAGTCGGCTAAAGCAAAAGCTAAATTAAATTTTTTAAATTAAAATAATTCAGCAGCCGTAATAATTACACGTACAAAATGGTGCAAACAAATCTAAACCAGCGATCAGGCGAATTTGGCAAGACGAACGCGTATAAACTCATAAATGTTATAAAAGTTAAATAAAAATAAATAAATTGATTGTAATTCGACAATCGTAAACTATAAACCTTCAAAATAGCATTAAAAATGCTTTTAATAATTACGCATTGACAAATGCAGTTTGTGACAGGGACAACGCAGCACTAACCCTAAGTTAGGCCTAGCACATCGACGAAATCAGGATTGGTAGTCACAGCCCTCAGCAGCACGTCCTTCACTCATGCCGGGTGGCGCGAGTGAAGTCTGCATTTAGCCAATAGAATTATTAAAGAGAAAAATCATGTGGCATTCACAGAAGGCTACAAGTTAAAAAGGTTTCATCTTGCTGTTTCGTAGTTTGGTCACATTTGATTCGTTTTATAGTGAAATTTTGTTTATTAAGCAATTTAGCAACTCGGATAGTAATATTAAACAGTTATTATACGAACAAATCAGTTTTATGCAAGTTAAGGTTTATAAAATTATTTGGGTTGTTAAGATTTATAAAAATGTAAAAATTTTAAATTTAAAGTATTTATAAAACAGTATATAAGGAGAATTAAATGACTTGAAACCCCATCAACCATATAGTAAAATCAACTGCGTATTTTTTAATCTTTCCCCCCTCCCTTGGTTTGCTTATTTATGTATGGGAGTACGTATAAAGGAATCTGTGTAATAAATAAAGTGTTCTCTAATTTGATTATTCTGCAAATATTATTACACAAATAAATTAAAAGAAAAAGTTCATCCAATAAAATTTCTTCAAATTTTGGGCAGTTTATGTCAAATTATGTGGAGAATAAAATATGCAATGAGGTAAAAAAAAAATTACAAGAGATGCATATATATCATTATATAATGGGTAATGGTTCCTATTTACAATGCGCATTTTTAAACTAAATTGAAAACAACAATAATAATAGATAAAACAAGAAATGAAAACAATAATACTAAATAGATAAAATAAGAATAAAATTATTTATTACTAAATATAAGAAACACGTTACAAAATGAAAAAAAGCTAGCTCTAATTTACAATCGATACGAGTAAGGTTCAAACTCGCATCTTTTCCCCTCGCACTCCAGCCCGCTAACCTCTCAGCTATGTGTGACATCAGCTTTAATGAAAGATAAAGTAACAAGTAGAAGTCACGGCAAAGGTAATTTAATTAATGTTCAATAAATGTGTACCATATGACTTAAGTTGTAACTGTCCTCCAAAATTTCAGAAAAAAAAAAAAAAAAAACTGTATTTTATTGAATACTTTTTCACGGTAAACTGCTTTCTTTTAAAAGTTGTTATATTGTTGAAGTTAGTATTTGGTGTATTTAATATTGAGATACTTATAGAGCTTCTTGTTATACATGAAATAACGAACATTTGTAATAATTAAGGAGAATTTTATAAGACAGAAAATTTGACTTCCTAGAAACAGTAACTTATTTAGGTTCCTGTTACTTACGGTGTTACATACAGGTGAAGCATACGGATATACTGGTCAGGTGATTGCTGTATAAATATACAGTTTTCCCCCTTAATGAGAATTTGAAATGTATACCAATCTATATGGTTTGAGAGAATTGAGGATGCTATAAACAATGCTGATGATTTTATTCCTGTAGACAGTTTCACGATCTCTTTGAAAAAAACTTAACGCTATGTGGTTCCGACCATCCGACGCCATATTGAAAAGTGTAAACAAGTTTTTTCCGTCTGTAGCAAGTGATTAAGAACTCAGTCAGCTATTGGCTGTTCGTTCACGTCGCGGGAGAAAAAGCTGAACATGAGCGAAGTCAGTTTTACGTCCTCTGCGTAATGCGAATTTACGCCGAGGAAAGAAAAATTACAGCAACTACGTTGCGAGCGTACTCGTGTGGACGGACCTTCATTAGGTTATTTCGAAGCAGGAGAGGTGAAAAATGAGCAAAGCCTTCTCCAGGAATCGAACCACAGACTTCTCGGTTACGCGTCGAGTGTGCTGACCACTACACCACGAAGGCATGAGAAGAAGGTGGTAGAAATACCTTATAATTTAAAGTCATTTTTAAATGACTTTAAAGATTTTCCAAGTAAAAATAAACTGGAAATAGCTTGTCAAGGTTTGGAGAGTAAGTTAAGGTAACAAGAAAATTGTGATACTAATGGATTTGATGACTGAACTAGATATAGTCAAAGAATTATTTCCTAACGATGTAAAGCAACATTTCGACATGTTATTCAAAAAAACACTGGATGACATCTTTCACTTATTAGTATTTATGAACCTAGCTGTTTTTGTTAAAATTGCTTTCGACATGTTATTCAACAAACATCTCGAAAACGATTTCAACAAAAAACAGGTGCGTTCATAAATACTAATAAGTTAAAAATGTCATGCAATGTCTGTGCATGGGTTGCATTAAGAATAATGCTTACAATACCTATCACTGCTGCCGCTGGCGAGAGAAGTTTTAGCAAACTAAAGTTTATTCAAAACGTACTTAATGTTCATCCCTGTTCCAAGACTGATTGCATTTTTTTGCCATTTTGTCTACAGAAAATGACATTGCAAATAATAGAAATGTAGAAAGTGCCACGAAAAGGTTTGCTTATCTAAAAGCTAGAAAATCTTTTTAAGGAAGGCTAACTTTTCCTACTGTGTAAATGCTAGTTAAAAAAACCACATTGTTTATTACATGTTAAAATACAACCAAAATCATAAACCCATTTCTATATTTTTAGCTTTTTTCTTGTGAAAACTTTTCTAATCATAGCTAAAAAGGCCACCAGAGTTCAACTTGCCGAGGGCGTCAGAAACCATACGGCCAGCCCTGCCTTGAGATGATAAAGACTGGAATGCAATAAATAAAAATTGAGACAACAACAAAAAAAAAAAAAAAAAAAAAAATCTGAAAGCTTTCAGATTTTATATTACGTACAAAGGGGAGTTTTTTTTAATGTTTTGCGTGTTACCTTTATTTATTAAATATCATGTTCTTCACATCTAAACCATAAAATTCAGTTCAAGAGCAATATCGCAAAATAATTTTAAATTCAGCATATCTTTAGAATTTCCAATACACAGTCTCACGCGCTAGAGATAAAAATATTTTTTCTGTACAACGTTGCTATTGCTCGCTTTAAATCCTTGAGTTTGTTAATCAAAAATTCGTTAAAGTTTTACAAAATATGAAATCGATAATAAAACAAATTCCAAATTTCAAATTAGGGTTTCCAGATGTCCATATTCGCAGTAGAATTACGTCATTCAAAATTCAATGGCTCTGGGTTCCGTCTTTTTATCACAATGCGAAAATATGCATACATTTATGCACATTCCTCGTTATTTAATTTCCCTCAATATTTGGTGTCAGCAGTTTGAAATGTAATCGACATTTAGTGTTTCCGACGAAAAATGGCAAAACGGAAACAATAGCCCTTTAGAAACAAAGTCCCTTTGGACAAAAAAAAAAAAAAAAAAAAAAAAAAAAATCTGCTTGATTTCGAAAAGTGTTGCCACTGCTCGATTTCAAATCGTAGTTTCTTAATAAAACATTTCTAAATTTTACAAAATATGAAATAATAAAAAATTTTTTTTTAATCTGAAAGAATTCAGATTTTAAATTACGTCCAAAGGGGCGTTTTTGTAAAGTTTTGTGGGTTACCTTTATTTATTAAATATCATATTCTTCGCACTTAAACCATATTATTCAAGTTCAACAGCAATATCGCAAAATAATTTTAAAATGAACATATCTTTAGAATTTCCAATATCTCGCGCGCTGGAGATAATTTTTTTTTTCTGTACGACGTTGCCATGGCTCGCTTTGAAAACCTGGAGTTTGTTAATCAAAAATTCGTTTAAGTTTTACAAAATATGAAATCGACAATAAAACAAATTCCAGATTTCAAATTTGGGCTTCCATTTGCCCATATTCGCTGTAGGATTACGTCATTCAAAATTTGATGGCTCTAAGTACCGTTGTTTTATCACAATGCGAGAAACATGCATACATTTATGCAGTTTCTTCATTATTTAATTTCTTCAAATATAATACAAGACGATAATATTTGGTGGGAACAATTTGAAAAGTGAAACGGGCATTTAGAGTGATTCGACGGAAAATCGCAAAACGAAAACAATAGTCCCTCAGGGACAAAGCCCCTTTGGACTAAAAAGTTACGCAAAAATTGGAAGCTTACTGTTCTGTATTTAGTTGTAGAGATTCTACGAGAGCAAACATAGATTTTATTCCTTTATTTTAATTGAACGGTAGTTATTCGTTGGTATGTTTGGCGGGGGGGGGCTAGTTTATCGAGATTATGACAAAGCACACTAGAGCTATCTGCCTAAGGGGAGGGATGCATTCGGGGACTTTATAAGGGACTGTCTCGTATAAATGCTACACATGGAAAAACCACGAAAGCGCCCTTCCAGCTTGCTCTTTCGCCTGGAATCGAACCCAGGTTGCAACTACCAGTATTCAGCGATTTTGACGCACGACCTGTTTGGAGAGAAGATTTTCATTATTAAATTTCAAAATTACGTCCAGGGGCGTGTTTTTAACATTTTCTGTGATACCTTTATTTCTTAAATATCATGTTCTCCGCACTTAAACCATAAAATTCAGTTCAAAAGCAATATCGCAGAATAATTTTAAATTGAGAGTATCGTTAGAATTTCCAATACACAGTCTCACGCGCTGAAGATAAAAATGTTTTTGTTTTCTGTACAACATTGCCATTGCTCACTTTGAAATCCTTGAGTTTGTTAATCAAAAATTCGTTTAAGTTTTACAAAATATGAAATCGACAATAAAACAAATTCCAGATTTCAAATTTGGGCTTCCATTTGCCCATATTCGCTGTAGGATTACGTCATTCAAAATTTGATGGCTCTAAGTACCGTTGTTTTATCACAATGCGAGAAACATGCATACATTTATGCAGTTTCTTCATTATTTAATTTCTTCAAATATAATACAAGACGATAATATTTGGTGGGAACAATTTGAAAAGTGAAACGGGCATTTAGAGTGATTCGACGGAAAATCGCAAAACGAAAACAATAGTCCCTCAGGGACAAAGCCCCTTTGGACTAAAAAGTTACGCAAAAATTGGAAGCTTACTGTTCTGTATTTAGTTGTAGAGATTCTACGAGAGCAAACATAGATTTTATTCCTTTATTTTAATTGAACGGTAGTTATTCGTTGGTATGTTTGGCGGGGGGGGGCTAGTTTATCGAGATTATGACAAAGCACACTAGAGCTATCTGCCTAAGGGGAGGGATGCATTCGGGGACTTTATAAGGGACTGTCTCGTATAAATGCTACACATGGAAAAACCACGAAAGCGCCCTTCCAGCTTGCTCTTTCGCCTGGAATCGAACCCAGGTTGCAACTACCAGTATTCAGCGATTTTGACGCACGACCTGTTTGGAGAGAAGATTTTCATTATTAAATTTCAACGGAAAAATTGTTTCAAAAATATTACAGTACTTTCCTTTCTAACTGTATAGTCTTTTATTGAAGTAAACTAATGAATAAAATAATTAAATTTGTTTGTATATACATGTATTTAGTTTCAGGAAAAAAAAAAAAAAAGGACTACCCATTTATCAGAAGACCTGCAGTCCCAATTAGCCCAGATATTTAGAATTGTGTTGTAATGTAAACAGCTATGCTTTGTGACAGTTAAGTTCGTAGGAAGTGGTGCTGATGATTGTATTTGCTTGTTTTGGCTGAGACTGTTAAGCATACTCTTTGTAATGTGATTTGAATATATAGTTCAGATTTTGCGTGTGACAATAAGCAAATTAAAAGTCTACTTACTTCTTTGTACGTCTATAACTACTTTAAACTACTACTTTAACTACTTAATTTATTTATTGCTGTTTTGTTACAAAAGCGTTTGTTTATAAATTAGGATCCCAGTACATCTAAGGTCAACCATACTGAAATGATAACAACACTGATAATGAAACGAATAAATAGAGGAGTAAATATACATAAAGTTCAATTCAACAGTAATATCACAAAATATTTAAAAACAGCATATCTTCAGAATTTCCGATAGATAGTCTCGCGCGATGGAGATAAAAATGTTTTTTTTTTTTTTCCCCGCACAGTGTTGTTGCCATTTCTCACTTTGAAATCGTTGAGTTTGTTAATTAAAAATTCGTTAAAGTTTTACCAAATATGAAATAGATAATAAAACAAATTCGAAATTCAAAATTTGGGGCTTCCAGATACCCACGTTTTGGTGGTGATTACGTTAGTTAAAGTCTGATGGCTCTAGACACGGGCGTTTTTTCACAATGTGAGTAACATACATACATTCGTGCAGATTCTTCATTATTTAATTTCTTTAAATATAATATAAGGCGATAATATTTGTGGCAACAATTTAAAAAGTGATAGGCCGTTAATAGTGGACCGACGCAAGATACTGTTTCGAGCCTTTCTGGGCTAACGCTCCTTTGGGCTAAAAAAAAAAAAAAAAAAAAAAAAAAAAAAAAAAAAAAAAAAAAATGCTAATTATGAACAAATTTTGAGAGCTACATTGAATTTTAGAGATGGTAAAAACTGCGGTTTCGCTTTCGAACTGGTTATCGTTCAAAGCGTACCATGTTTAAACTTGAAGCTTTGCAATGAGAACAACTTGGAATTTTGTCGCTCCACAACAGATAGCTGAGATGACGCTTTATCGCTTTCGTGCGCGGCTGTTGACGCAATAGGCACGTCCGTTCTTGTTCCCTCCAGGAGAAGAGGGGAAGGGGATCAAGTCCGTTGCTCGCCTACCGTCTCGTAGCTGTTAGTTTCAACTTTTGCTCCAACGCGTCATGGAGCGGGAGACGCCTAATCGTTTATTTTGCCAGCATAAATCTGCACGCTGCTGTAGCCGTATATTAGTATGTATTTTAACTTAGTTATATTTCTTATTTATTACAAGAATAACATATGTTATACTAATTTAAAATTATAGGATAAAAGATGTAATTACTGTTAACTGTAAAGAATAATTTAAAATTTCTGCTTAGAAATTCGCCATTCTTTTAATTATAAATCACTAATTTTATGTTAAGGTTTTAGCATAAATTATTAAAAAGACCAAGAAATATGTATGTGTGCGTATTTTTATTTATCATTATTAACTGTTAACTGTCATAGCTGTCAAACTGGACACTTTAAATCAAATTGCATTATTTAAATTTTCACCCTTTCCTTATTAAGCACTTACAGAAGCCTTATAAAGTCAATAATTTGTTCTTTCTTTTTTAATTTCATTAAAATTAAGTCTACTTTTAAAGCACTTTAAAAATGATGGGTTATATTAACAATGCATCTTTGCTTTGATAATAGGTCGTAAATGCATTTTTAAATGTGTATTAGATGAGTTACCGTTAAGGCAAAAAACATAAGTTAGTATGAACTTTTTATATTGGTTTCGAATTTTTAATGATATATTTTAAAAAACAAAATACGCAAGTGAGAGGGAATTTGAAAATAACTTTTAATAACAGTACTGATTGAGAATTGAAACGTTTCTAACTAATTTAATAATGAACAGATATATCTGCTGTATCTTTATTTCTTTTGCACATGTGTATATAAAGAACATTAATGAAACATTTCTGAATGAAAATTTCACAAATGTGGTGAGCATCCTTTTTTTTTTAATTTATAAAATTTTACTTTAAATAATAGGTTTTTGACAAATTCATATGCACGCAAGATAAACTTTAGTTTGGTGGATCAAGATATGTTAAAAAAATGCAACTTAGCATTTTTTTATAAACGAAAACTTATCGATTTCCCTTTTTACTTCCTTGTACAGTGTAAAGGAAGTACTGTAATCGCGAAAACCTTCGGTGTCATATTTCAACGGAAATATCCATTTTGACTATTTTTAAGGAAAGAATGAAGTATTCTTTTCGCCAAATTGGTTTGTAAAGTGGATATAACATGTATTTTGTCGGGACGTCTGTACGTGCATACGTATGTATCTGGTATAACTCAAAATCGATTAGCCACAGAACGTTGAACTTTGAAATTTTGTGTATGGGACTGCTGTAACATCTAATTATGCATCTTCCTTTTTTATTGCAATCGGCAGTACCAGAATTATATCTATCTATGTATCTATATATATATTTGTATAATTAATTAAAGAATAAAATACATACATACGCCCTTACCTGGGTTCAAAATTCTTACCCAGCCTTTATTGTCACAACAGTTGGTCGTAGTGATGTTCTTCCAATTACAGAAGTGTTATAAAAGATGAAAAAACTACGTTTTGGCAATATCAAATAAAAAAAAAATTACAATTTTGACCAAATGACGCAATCTAACTTTTAATGCAGTGCCTCAGGTCCTACATTTATATTTAAGAAATTTAAATGTAGAAAATATAAAATTGTAAATTGTATCGCTGTGAAAATATAAAATTGTAAGAAGTTTGATTCCCATATGACAAAAATTGACCGGGATATTTAATTTAAAAAAACTTGCAATTCTTAATGTCATTTTCAACTTGTCTTGAGGCTTCGATTAATTAAGGTAGAATATTTCGAGGAAATAAGTTTAAATAAAGAGCAAGCAACAAAACATTTGTATAATTTAATGGGCCGTATAAGGAAGTTATGTGGTGTCCACATCAAATTTTTTGTTTTAATAAACATGCCAAGTCCCGTTTGATGTCTGAAAGCAAGTGCCACTTTGCTTCAGTACTGAACTGGCTAGTTTAAATTTGAAAAAATTAACATTTAGTTGTTATCAGATATCTAAAAATGAATGTATATGAATGTTTAAAAATTTGTTAGTACAAAATATTTGATGAATTAAATGATGTGTAGTGTGTATTGAAATATGTATGAAATATGTAAATTAATAATAATAAATTCAAATAAATGCAGTACTTTGAAAGAATGAAGTTTTAAATGGAAATTAATGACAAATAGGTATAACAGAAATAGACAGGAAGAGGACAGAGGAAATGCAGATCTTTTTTGGTGTCATTTCGTATTTGACTCAATCAGAGGTTTGCATTTTTATCTAAATATTTTAAGAGGTAAATACTACTTTTCATATTTCTCGAAGATTAAATTTAATCTCATATTAGGCAATAAAATTCCTTAATATAATTGATACTATAAGTTATTTCTTCGGCCTTCTTTGCATGCCTTCGTCGTGCAGTGGTCAGCACGCTCGGCACGTATTCGAGAGGTCCGTTGTTCGACTCCCGGCGAGAGCATTGCTCTTTTTTTTTTATCTCTCCTGCTTCGAAATAACCTAATGTCTCTGCAGCTATTATATAAGGTATTTCTACTGCCTTTTTAGCGTGCTTTCGTGATGTAGTGGTTAGAACGCACTGCTTATTTTTCACATCTCCTGCTTTCAAAAAATACCTAATGTCTCTACAAGCGGCGCCCGAGCTAAAAAATGTGGTGGATGATAATTCTCCACCACCAAAATTTGGCGATTGGGTCCCCTAATCCCCAGTCACCCCTTTAAAAGGGGAAGTATATAAGGTAATTCTCCCCCCTTTTTTTCGCATGCCTTCGTGGTGTAGTGGTCAGGACGCTCGGTCGGACGCATATTCGAGCATAGATTTTGCAGGCGAAGCTGTGTAAAATTTTCGTCTAAAGTTTACTTGCTGTTTGAGTCATTTCAGCTTTTCATGTATTTTATGATTCTAATCTTTCAGAACACTCTATAATATAGTTTCATTTAATATTAAATAGTTCAGATATGAAGGGAAAAGACACCGGCCGTCACCAAAACGAGAAGTGTGATGCGCTTTTGCTAAAATGAAGAAATTTATGTGGAAGTCTTTAAGTATATTTTTAGCAGCTATCTGACAAGTGTATTTCAGTTGTGGAAATACAATATATTTATTGCTTACAAGAAAATATCACTATTAGGAATACTGGCTTATTATTTAGTTTATTCAATATACTTTAGAGATTGTACTAAAATTCACCCGAACCATAATAAACTATAGTGTTTCTTTAGAAAGCTTTATGAGAAGAGTGAAAAATAAAGACATTGTATTCTTTAATATAATCCTCGTGTTACGTTAAATGGCCCATTTTCCCAATAAAATGTTCGCCCCTGTCAAAATTTGATGTTTATAAATAAGCTTTAAAATTTAAATTGAAGTGTGCATTTTAGTCTCGTGATTTCATATTTAAGTTCACAGAAAATTCTTTTAATCCTTATTCCGTTAAATTTACATCCTAAGTATCTGAAGATAACGTTTTGCAGCTATAAATAATTACAATTAGCTCCAAATTTTGAAGAAAATAATATGGTTCTTTATTAAAATAAACTGAAATGTTTTCTGGTCATTTCAAAGCTGTTGAAAAACGGAAATGACAAATGATCAGAGAAATTACAATCTGCACACTTTTATGAAATTTTTATCGAATTTTTTAGCACATAATCAGGATAAAATTTGACTTATGCGAAATATACTTTATTAATATTTGTCCAAACTGATATTATAAATTGCTTTAATAAAATAACTCTTAATTTAACTGTATATGATTTGTTTATACTATGATAAAATAAAGTCTTCTTAGGTATTGATTTATATTATATCAATACCGATAATATAAGTTGATACCTAAAAAGACTAGTACTTGACATTCCTAATTAAGGATAGCAAGGTGGTTACCTACGAGCTACTTGGGCTTTTCCGACTTGTTTTGGGCCTCCTGCACGGTTAAGAAAATTGATTATTATTGTTATTTATGGCTTTCGAACTGCTTGATGAATAAAGTGCATCTACAGTATTTTAAGTCTGAATTTTTCCTTCCAGTCCCAGTGTAGTTGCCAAACGAGAGCTATTAGCAATTATTATTATTATTATTTTAGCCCAAAGATGCAATTTACCCAGAAGGACTATTAATTGCGTTTTGGCATTTTGCGTTGATTCACTATAAATATCGGTCCACTTTTCAAATTGTTGCCGCCAAATATTAGAGCCCTGTATTATATTTAAAGAAATTAAATAATGAGGAATTTACATAAATGTATCTATGTTTCTCGCATAGTGATAAAACAAAGGTGCCTAGAGCCATCAAATTTTGAATAATGTACGTTTCCACCCGAATTAGGGCATCTGGAATCCCAAATTCGCAATTTGTTTCATATTTTGCAAAACTTAACGAATTTTTGATTAACAAACTCAGCGATTTCAAAGCAGAAAATGGCAACACTCTACGGGAAAAAAAAATTATCTCCAGTGCGCGAGACTGTGTATCGGAAATTCTAAAGATATGCTTCTTTTACAATTATTTTACGATATTGCTATTGAACTTAATTTTATGGTTTCAGTGCGAAGAACATGATATTTAATAAATAGAGGTGACACACAAAACGTTAAAAAACGACCCTTTGACCGTAATGTAAAATCTGAAAACTTTTCAGATTTTTAAAATTATTTAATTTATTTTCTTTCGAAAATAATTTTTTATAGAAAGGAAAATATGGATTCAGAGACGGAGAGAGAAATATTATTTCTCCTTCAGTCTCTCTGAAGAGACTATTATAGAAAAAAAATGTAAATTCAATAACTGAAAGGGATATAATATTTCTCCTTCAGTCTTCGAATACATTAGCATTCTCTTCGTTCTATGAGGCTGGCATCCAACATCGTATTGCGGAATAAAATGTATAATTATTTTTAATCATCTCCTTTACCTTCCTGATATCTGTGAAGAACTTTCTATTTTCTATCATGAAGTTTTACTTAAAATGCACTGTTTTGAAACCATTTCAGAAATTCAGAGAATTTTAAGGAAAAAATTAAAGAACGTTCAAGTAACAGACTGTTACAAAGAACATTCAAATTGACTCTTGCGAAATCTTGCAGAAGCCCTGCGAAGTAGCGTTAGAAGGAAAAGCAGCAATGTAATTGTTTAATTTAAATATTATAACGTAGCTACCATCTACATTCTTTTAAAAGGTCTTCAGAGAAGGTATCGTATTTTAAGGCACAGCGTCCTAGCATACTTTAAATTAACAAATCATTCTGTCCTTAAAATTTGAAGGAAAATATGTTCCATAAAAATTGCAGCAGTATGACAACTCAAATTTGTTCTCTGTGTAGTCGTGTATTTGGTCTTTTGATATCGTTCTCTGTATAGTATTAGTAATAAAAATAATTTCAAGTATGCTATGCTACTATTTCGGAATAATTCAGATTACTTGTGGGCTAGGACATAAATTTCTAAATGAAGGCAAAACACCCTGTGCGGCTGATGACGCTAGCACATATTTTAAATTGCGTCACGTGTGCACCGAAGCGTGTGCCCTTTTGTCTACATTTATTTTTGTCTACATTACTTTTTTATATGTTGTAGCGAGAAACGGAATGAAAATAGAGGAAGAATGCATGACAGAGCAAATAAATAAGAATAAAAAAAAATATTCTATAAACCTAAATTTCTGAAATCTCTCTTCAAAGTAATATTTTCAGAATAAAAAAACTTTATTTTAGAAGTTGGAAGCTAAATATATAAATCATGACGAATTATAAAATTTGAAGTTTTAACGTTGTGCTATTTGAGCCGTTTCTGTTCCAGCGTAAGGGTATTTAACAGATAGTCTTTACGTTAGGCACTTCAAAGCTATTTCGTCTCCTAACCTCTCATAACCCTGGTAATGACGACTGTGAAAAAAATGTGGAATCGTGTAATTTGCTAAAATATCTCATTTCCTCCATGGTGATGACGATGCATATTACTATTGTAAGTGAGGGGAAGGTCTCTACGATCGTGAATTGTCTGATTTAGAGTAACAAACTGTATCACTTAAAGAAGACTGCCTTCGTGAAGGACTTTTAAGGGAAATTCCTGGGTATTCAAGTTACACATGGGAAAACCACGAAAATTCCAGCACCTTTACCGGAATTAGCACCGGCGTCGAACATCAAGTATTCAGCGATTTACCTCTCGACCACTGATTTATCACTTCTTGATTTTGAAAAACAATTAAAAGATTATATAATTAGCATTACTGAATATGCAGACAGCATTCTGTATTTGGTTTGAATCAAATTCAATACCAAATTTAATTATATTTTAATTATATTTCAAATTTAATTATAATATACCAAATTTAATTATAAATTTCTGGTGCACATAACACATAAAAAGTTTTGGTATTATTAAGAATGTATATTCGGAATTCGCCTTCAGTTTTCCTTCTATGAGTTGACCATATTATATGCGCTCTGAAAATTCGCAAGTGATTAATTCATTGCAACTATTATCGTTTTTCTTTTAAGTAGAAAGTCTTGAAAATCAGACGTGCTTTTGCCAAACTGGCCGATTTTTCTGTCATCAGCTGGATGTACTGACTATTACATTACCAAAGCATCTGAAGTATATGAAAGGAATTCCATGTGTCCTGTACTGTAGCTTCAACGTATATCTTTAATTCTTTATATTCCCTTCATTTAAAGGGCGACTAGCAAGGGAAGGGTGAAGCGATATGCGGACGGCCACGTGTCAATATCTGTCATATTTAAATTCGGATGCCACAGTAAAATAACTCGATATTTTAGAGCAAAAATCATGGGAAAATAACCCAATACTTTGCTGAGAATTGAATCTGAGACTTTTCAGTTACTAAATGAATGTACTAACTGCTACTTCCTAAGTACAGTAACAGACAGTAATATCTTCAACTTCTTATAGATTTACTTTGTTAGTCTTGTTTTTAGAGCCAAAACCCTTCTAATCTTCTTTAATTAAATATAATTAAAGCTCTCCAGCGGCCTAGCGGTAAAGCCGCTGAAAGCTGGTTATTGAACTCCGGTCCAAATCTCAGAGAAGGGGCGGATTGCATGGCATTTTCGTGTTTTTGCCTTTGTTTAATGTAGATAGAACCAGTTCTTCTTAGGCAGTCCTCCACGAATGCGTTTTTTCCCATAGGCATTTAATTCTCGAGTTTTTATGTCTTAATTGATTAACGCAACACTCTTTGGGTAAACTTACTTCTGCAAAATTGATTTAATTATAATTCAAACTGGATACAATCGAAAAAATCAGTTTTGCAGTCTACTGATTTTCGTAGTGCTACGTAATAATACATAAGTAGTATAAAAATGAGAGTTCTGCGGCAAGAGGGTCAGGGGCGTGGCCAATGACGTCACAGGTGCAACGTCATCGATGACATCACACCAGGGGGTGTAACCAATGACATCACGAGTTGAGTTCTTTTAGACTGCTGGTTGAGTTGGAGACTTCCTGCTTTTCATTTAAATTTAGTTTTTCAAAATTGGCAACAGATATCAAGTGAATATTTTCTGCATCTTAATTTCCGTGATATGCTCATACTGCCCTCTATGGAGGAAAAAGCGAATTGTGTATTTTAGAAATGTATTTTTAAAGTCTGTCGTGAAAACCCTTCAGTGCGCGTCTCTGAAAACAATATAACAGAAAAAAAATAGAAAAGTGATTCCCATCTAATGACAATTCATCATGTCATGAAAAGGAAATTACATGATAATTTTTTTATTTATTCTTTTACTTAATTTTATTTTAAAACTTTTATCCTTTCTAGTTTTTCATGAACTTTTAATCTATTTTTACATTTTCTGTTTATAATAGCATATTTGTTTACTGCCATAGTTTTTAATACTTTACGTTTCTAATTTATAATATTTTAATTAAAATTTTCCAGATTATTTTTTTTCATGCCTCTCATAATTTTCAATATACTCTGAATTTTAACTTACATATTATGTTATACGAACTTTCCATACAAGCTGTCTGTTTTTTACTTTTCTTAATTTTAGATGCAGTTTCGCACTTTTTTTTAACTCTGTCTTACTTACACTGCTCAATAATATATGTGTATATATCAACTTAATATATGTATATATATCAACTTAATATATGTATATAGATATATATTAGTATATTATATATTAGTATATTATAAACTATAGTATATTATAAACTATAGTATATTATAAACTATAGTATATTATATATTAGTATATTATATACTTCTCTTATGCTTACGATTTCCGTCTTTAACTCAACTCTTAATCCGTTAACTGAACTCTTAGTTTACATTTCATAGTTCTAGTTTAACTTTGAAATGTAAACTAAGAGTTCTAGTTTAACTTATTTGCTGCATTGTTTTTCTTTGCGTCTCATCATTTATATTTCTAATATTTTATTCCATTTTAGATATTAACACAATTTTTAACAATTTTTTTTTAATTTACTGAGTATTCCCGTATAATTTTCAATATATACTTGCTATATTCCCGGAACATAATTGATTATCTACCTGATTTGATTTGGCTTAGTTTTGCTCAGAAATTTCTATTCATAAGTTTACAGTTTAATATCATTTATATCTAAATGTAAGTATTTCTCTCTCCTATATAGTTTTACGGTCTTCAAAAGTTTTTAACATTATGTTTAGTTTTAAATTCCGATTACTTTTAAGTGTATTTAAAATTTTCTTTTTTAATTTTACAGGCATATTCACTGTTTCATACACCCATACTAAAATATTTCTTACATCTTCAGGTATTTAGTCTGCGTTATATTTCCGTATTTCGGACTAATTTACACCACTCGTACCCTTATTTTTTCATATTTTAGATCCACTGACTATGCTAATTTTACCTTTCTCTGCACTAACTACATCTATGTCCACATTCATAGGAAAACTTTTAAGGAAACTATCAATTTCTTGCATCACATGCATAAAAAAATTCTTAAAACCAACTTTCTCAGAACCGTACTCAAATTACCATTTTGCAAATGTGAATTATTAGTGTTCTATGGTTTTACTCAATTGCATCTTTTTAAATTTGGAATTCTATTTGGAATAAGAATATAGAATACAATAAGTACTATTTGGAATTCCTATTGAAAATGTATGTCAAATTTACATAATTTTCTTTTTTAATTTTACAAGCATATTCACTGTTTCATCCACGCATACCAAAATATTTCTTACATCTTCTGATATTTAGTCTGCGTTATATTTCAGTATTTCGGACTAATTTACACCACTCGTACCATTATTTTTTCACATTTTAGATCCACTGACTATGCTAATTTTACCTGTTTCTGCACTAATTGCATCTATGTCTACATTCATAGGAAAAACTTTTAAGGAAACTACCAATTTTTTGCATCACGTGCCTAACGAAATTCTTAAAACCAACTGTTTCAGAATCGTATCCAAAGTACCATTTTTCAAACGTGAATTTATTAGTGTTCTATGGTTTTACTCAATTGCATCTTTTTAAAATTTATTTTAACATCTTACTTTTAATTCCTAACATACCTTTTCTTAATTGCTTTTTCTTTCAATTCTAGCGTATAATCTCAATTTGTTTATTCAAATTTCATACAGTACCAATTTAATTCCCAATCCAACGGCAATGTCTTTCACACACATATTTGATACTATTAACAAATTTTCCTTAATTGACAAAAAGAGAATATTTAATTATTAGTCATTTCCATATAGAAGTAGTATATTTTCACAAACATTACCTTCTTCTATTTGAAACACCCCTAAACCCATAACAAGTATGGATTACAAAAGATACCCTTATCAATTTCAGGTTTTTAGAACTTCTTTCGCAAGTATATCAGTACCATCGGAAAATATATTTCACATTTTTACTCAATTTTAAAGGCTGTTATAATTTTAACTAAGAAGATTCTTATAACGCAAATAAACACATTTTGTGCTAAATATGCATAAACACTTAAAATATTACTTTTATTACAATGTAAGACATGAATTTCATTCATGATATGGATTTTCTAATGATTTATTTGACCACATACTATATGTTATTTCATTTTCATGACATGATGAATTGTCATTAGAGGGGAATCCCTTTTACATTTGTTCCCTCTTATGTTGTATTCAGAGACGCGCACTGAAGGGTTTTCATGACAGACTTTAAAAATACGTTTCTAAAATACACAGTTCGCTTTTTTCTCCATAGAGGGCAGCATGAGCATATCACCGAAATTAAGATGCAGAAAATATTCACTTGATATCTGTTGCCAGTTTTGAAAAACTAAATTTAAATGAAAAGCAGGAGGTCTCCAACTCAACCAGCAGTCTAAAACAACTAACTCTTGATGTCATTCGCTACGCCCCCTGGTGTGATATCATCGATGACGTTGCGCGTTGCACCTGTGACGTCATTGGCCACGCCCCTGACCCTCTTGCCGCAGAACCCTCATTTTTATACTACTTACATATGTCAGGTGTCTGTTAAATTTTAAGAAGTGCTTCTTGGAAAAGTGAAAACATAAGAAAGTTTTGCAATTTTACGTTATGTAAGTTTGTTACAATTTGTTTTAAAGTGTCGCTGCGAGTTTAAATCTAATAAATCGCATAAACGTTTCTACATTGGTACAAAATACCTATCTGAAATTTTAATAAAAATATTAACATGAATATAAACCAGTAATTTTTCTGAAACTGTTAAATTAAATAATTTAATAAACAGAGAAATGAACCTCTCCAATTTTATACAGTTTTTCCCAAGCCACCTATATTTAAACTTCTGGCCAGTGAGAATAAATCACTAAATTTATTATTACCTTGTTTAATTTATGTAAAAATAATGTAGATTAGGTATGAAAATAAGAAGCTGAAAAAGAACGAGGAAAGATTAACGAAAATAATTAAAATATAACCGCAGTTCCTCAGAAGTAATTGATATTTATACGCGTGTCGAAAAAAGACTAAAATAAAGTTTCATAACTGTTGCCATTCAAAACTAGCATCTGCGTTTGCGAATAAATATTACTTGTAAGATGTAAAAAAAAAATCTATTAATTCTGCTTTTAACGGAGAGTATTTTGGAAATTAAAAAATTAGATTTGTAGGATTTTATGTTACTTAATCAGTTATTATGATTTTAAATTTTATTTTAAGTTTTTCTTTCTCTGGTTCTCACTCCAATGCAAATTAGTTGCTGAATATTTAAACAGAGGTTTTGAATGTTCTAGAGCTAGTTTCTGGCAACACAGCTTGCAATTACGTGCTGCCTTAACTCTACCAAAGTTTATTGCGGCTTTAGCCATTTAGCTAGTCGATGTAAAATGAGCGTTGTGAATTACTTGAGCCAGTCAGCTTAAAGTAATCTTTTTTTTTTAATTAATAGCCGCAGACTTTTAAAATCTTAAATGTAAATATCTTTATATTTTTGGGTTAATAAACACTAATCGACCAATGTGAGTGCTTCATAATTTTCTTTTCGAATTTTTATTTTGACTAACGGAACTCTAAAAAATATAAAGATACCTTTAGTTACCTTTAAAAATTAACAGAAGCTTCGTAAATGGGCAGCAGACATCCATAACGCAACGTCAGTAGTGACGTACGTACGGGAGTAGGTGCGTTTTTTCGATTGTTCAGTCGATGTATGTGCAAAAACTAAAACAACAACATTTTAATGCCATTCGGAACAACACATTTAAGTCAAAAATCTTTCTCAACGTATGTGGCAACAAAAACAATATGTAGGAACAAATTAAAAGCAGAATATGAAATGCGACTGCAGCTAACATCAATAGAGCTAAACTTCGGCAGTTTATGTAAAAATATCCAAGCGCAGCTCTGTCACTAAATATAATGAAAGAGTAAGTGACACCTGAATCATGCGATAATGCTATTAATGAGTAAATTACATTAATTGTATGTTAAAAATTTATTGTAAAAAAGGCAGTAGTTTTCTTTAATTGTCTTGACATAAAGTACTTCTAAAACACCTATCTAAAGTACCCTCTAAAATACCTGTCTACTTTAAATATATTTTAAGATACAATTTTCTAAGTGTGAGATGGTGTTCCCCCTCAAAAGAAACCTTACAGTTCTAATAGTTCCTTGAGTCGACGAAGTTTGAAGACCACTGGACTACAGCAATAATTTGCTTCTTAGTGTCTGTTGCTTGTTAGTTACTGTCTGTCTTGTCTTAGGGTCTGAAGAACAGCAGAACCCTACGGAATTTACATCGATTAAACACTATTTTAGTAAGAGAGTATATAGTGCAACTTCGGATGACGAGCGCTTCACTTCGCAAAAAAAAAAATGTGATTCGTGAAAAAATTATCTGAACAAAAAACATCTGGAATGACGAACTGGATCTAGAGTTACAAGCGGTCAAGTTGTGATTTTCAAAGACGTTTTTAGGTAACGTGTGCCACGTAATTAAACTAAGAACTTAAAAACGCCATTCTAATATTTTCCATTCCTCTCATTAACAAAGCCTGGCAGCAAGTGACGTAGAGGACTATGAATTCCGGTTAGAAGAAACCATGAATAGATTGTGTCGTATGCAGAAACTTTGAGCGCTTTTGTCAAAACGCTTTTCTGTATTTTCATTGAATATTACGTTTTTCACTTTCAAATATTCTTCTGCTAGGGTTTTCTTGTCATAAATTTACGAATTTTAAGTAGCTGTTTCCATTAGCAGTCCTCCTAGTATTCGAGAGCTTCCCAACTGAAGCAGTTGGCTTTAATTGAAAAAAAAAATGTGACGTAAATAAACCCTGCGCTATTTTTTAGAAATAATATTTTAGTGAATCTTTACCCTTCTTTTACACTTACTGTATATATATATACATAATTAATGTAAATTTGTAGGAAGAAATTGGTATGCTTGCTGCATCTATTCAGGTGCCTCAGAATGTCTCAGACGTAAGCCCCAAACCTTCTTCACTGCCAAGCTGGTAAGTATGTATTTTTTTTGGCATTAGATGACTAAAAGATAATAATTGATATTTATTTTAGTTCTGTTCTTTTTTTAATAGCCAAAACTGGCCTGGCAAATTTGGATTTGATGTAGCGTTTTCATATGAAGAAAGTGACCCAGACAGACTTGCTTGGAGCGTAAGTTTCCTAATTTGAATACAGATTTAATTTTAAATCCAGATTAAGTAGGAAAAATAAAGTATGTAAAATATTTGGGCAGCGATCTGCTATCGGTAAAAATATATATAATTTTTAATTAATTCTCAGATTAAGCTAAAAAATTTCATTCAATCTCTCATCGATTTTTGATGCTCAAAAATCGATTTCTCTGTCTTCGAATGACGTGCATTCATTATTTATTCTTACGTTTAGTTCTTTTTACACATTTGAAAACTTTGCTCTGTTTCAGTACTCCAGTAAAACAAAGAAGATTTATGTTGCTAAATCTGTTCCCTGTGCTGTCAACTTTTCTGTAAATTCAGTCTTGCCTGATAATGTGTATATTCGAGCAATGGCCCTTTTCAGCTCACCTGAAAACGCTGCTGATATAGTTCATCGCTGTGTTAATCATTCCATGGAAGAAATTCAAAAGGGTAATGTAATTTTAAACAATGTCATTTAGACCTGCTTTATAGTTTTCAAAATTACATAAAAGTTATATAAAATGTGATGAAGGAAGAAAAAGGAGATTCTCCCCCACCTCCTGTTATGTATTCATGGCCTGATTTTGGAAGAGCGAACGGATCACGTGTCTTAAAATGGGGCCTTAAAATTCTTCTGTAGTAATTAAAATATGTAAAATTTTCTGTAAATTCTTGGGCCTGCAGTTCTGTTAATCGGGCTGTGTATGAATTTATAACAGAAAAATGGTAATAAATGAATAATATTTTTAGAAACAAGGATATTTAATCAGAAGCTGAAACAACAGTAAATGAACACTGCATATATTTTTCTGATGTGTCATGAAAACAGTGTAGCTGTCATACAAAGCTCTGTGCTTTTCGAGAAAGCTTAGAAACAGATAAGGATTCTATAGTGGGTTCCTTAATTAAAGCAAAGAACGCCAAGGCTGTCTTTGTAAATAAAGGGATAACATCCGTGGAGGATTTTCTCAGGAAAGCCTGCAATTTGCGTTGCATATAGGAAAATAGACAGACTCCATATATACACTGGTGTGCAAAAATTAAGGATGAGACGGTTTTTTCAATAGAACTTCGTACAAAAGCTTTCCAAATCAACACATTTAATACCGTAAGATCCCCAATACGTAAGGACATGAGTAATGTAAGCAACACTTACTAAAAGAGAAATCAGAGGGATAAAAATAAGCTTTATTGAAAACGTAGCATGGAGCGCAATGCGACTGAAGGCCGAAACATCCCTGCGATGGGTGTCCAGCAAGAAACATCCGGTAATAGGGGATATGATCTCCCCTGACTGCTAGGCAGGTTTCACATCATTTGTGCATGCTGGATATGTGGTTGTTAATGAGCTGTTGAGACACTGCTGCTCGTTCCTCTTGTAGCACCAATCGCAGTTTCGGAATCGTTACTGGCGATAAGTTACGTGCTGCCACGGGTCTCCCTAGTAAGTTCCGTACATGCTTGACGGGATTTAGATCCAGAGACCTTGCCGACCAATCCATGTGTTCAATATCTTCACTCTCCAACAGCTCTTCGACAGTAACTGTGCGATGAGGTGGAGCGTTGTCGTCCATGAAGAGGAACTGAGGACCCATAGCCCTTGTGAAAAGACGCATGTAAGGAAGAAGAACCTCGTTACAATAGCAGTCCCAGGTGACGAACCTCCTTGGGAGATATGAAGGTCGGTCCGGCTACCAAGCATTATGTCTGCTCGAACGAGAACTCCGCGACCTCCAAAACAGTCCCTTTTGATGATGTTGAAGGGGTTATTGCGTGTTCCCCGCTCTGTCCAGATGTGTATGTGTCTAGAATCGCAACTCAGACTAAATCTGCTCTCATCTGTAAAGAGTACTCGTCCCCATTCATTGTCTCTCCAATTCCGGTGTTCCCGGCACCACAGAGAACGCCTTCTCCGATGGGCAGGCGTTAGAGGTACACACCGTACAGGGCGTCGTGCAAACAGACCACCACCGTGCAGTCTTCTGGCCACGGTAAAACGCGATATCGGTCGTCCAGTCGCCTGTGTCGTGTGTCTAGCGATTTCTCCCGCTGTCTGGCGCCTGTTTCTTCTGGCCTGTAAGGCAATATACCGGTCATCTGCGGGTGTGGTTCCTCGTGGACGACCACTACTAAACCCCCGGATAGCTGTTCCTGTAGTTTGAAATTGTCTCCAAAGTCGTGAAACGATGCTGTGAGCAATTCCGAACTCTGCAGCCACACTTGTCACACTGCGGCCTTCCTCCAACTTCCCAATGATTCGACCTCGGGTAAAAGCATCCAGATGTCGTCTAACAGATTGATTATTCGCCATTTCTCGCTGAGGCAGCAACTCGGTGTGATTTTAACTGCTATACGGCGTGCAGTCATTTTGCCAGATATACTGATCTTACACCGACAACATGCTTTATACTACTCAGACACTCCCCCATTACGTCTACCTGCATATCTGCGCATGTGCTACCGTACATCACCTTGCTTAATCTCCTGATTGGTCTTTCTGTCCGCTCTGCCTCTTCGTTCAGCTGATATGCTAATTTTTCGACTTCGTCCTTAATTTTTGCACACCAGTGTACAGCCTGTTTTCCGGATTTGAATCAAAGTCGAACTATCAATGTTCAACGATAATATCCACTTAGCTACTGGTTAATGAAAGACTAAGATTTTTACTTGAAGCCTGGAACAGAAATTTAATGCGCTTTCAAACAATTAAACGCGTTGGGCTGGCCGTTATT
Source organism: Stegodyphus mimosarum (assembly GCA_000611955.2). NCBI lineage: Eukaryota > Metazoa > Arthropoda > Arachnida > Araneae > Eresidae > Stegodyphus > Stegodyphus mimosarum. The sequence continues at coordinate 233,285 of KK116020.1, forward strand.
GTACACAGACATTGGCTGTTATTGTACAATTAAAGTGTAGATCAGTAGTTTTCAGCAGCTCTATAGCGAAATATTGTAGATGTGTCGAGAAAGAAGCAAAAATTTTATAGGGAAAGCAAAAAATATATAATATCCGCAAAGGGGAAGTAGGATAGTAGGGTGTTGGTTGCCAACAAAAGAATTAGATTGCTACTAATGGAGGTGAATGGACAATATATTCAGAGTTGTGTGTTTTGAACATGTCTGTGTGTTTAGTCTGTGTATTTTAGGTGTATGTTATAAAGAAGTCCGAAAGAATTTTTTTTTTAATGTAATGCTGTTAAAGTTATTCGTAATGCGAAATTAATCGAATAAATCAATTAATTTGGCGTAATCGAATACGTTTCTACATATCTAATATTAATTATTACCGTTATCTTCTGTTAAAAACAGAAAAAAAAATTAATGGACTTCTTTGTTCCAATAATTGTTAAAAAATATAATCTAGCACTGCATGCAAGTATACAATATAATACTGCTTAGTTAAAAAATCACTTAATCTACTAAAAGATGGATAATTAATGGATTTTTAGCATTGTAATTTAACATAGAATATTGAATGCAACATCCTACTTTTAGGAAGCGATCTGCAAGGATTTGGTTTGTTTATAGCAAAGCACTCGAGGGTTATCTGCATAAGGGAAGGGATGCCTTCGTGAGGACTTCCTAAGGGAACCTGGCTCATATACTCATTACAGATGGGGGAAAACACAATATCTGCTCTTAAGAATGGTTATTTTCATTTGCTGCAATGTTTATCAACAGTCTCGTCACAACACAACGGGCATAATTTTAAAATATTTCGTGATTAATTATTCTCAGTTTTCATTAGAAATTGTTTATGTATATAAACATGTATGTGTATGCTATTTTACTATTTTATGTTTACTAAAATGTTATTCTATTTTTTATAGGAATTTATGAAGCTGAACATCTTATTCGCTGCGAAAATTCTAAGGCGTCGTATCACGTTGATAGTTTCACCGGTCGTCACAGTGTCATAGTTCCATTTGAAAATCCACCGGGTAATATCCTAATAGTTACTGGTACTTTCCAACAATTTAAAAGTATTGTTACGTGCGTACGGGTTCGTAATATATTGAATGCACAAGTCGTAAAAGGTTAACAAAAATTTATTTTTTTCACAATAAATAAATTAAAATGCTGAAATATTTCTTCACAAATCTTCGCACAATATCACAATATCTCAAACGTTTAGCAAAAACTCAGTTCAAAACAGATAAAATAGTTCTATCTCACAGCGAAATCACTACAATCAATACAGCATTAAGTAAACAAACAGCAGTTCGCTTTTTACAGCTACAAGTATAACAGCAACAACAACAACTAACTCACTAACTAACTAACTGAGATGAGGTGTTTCACCTCGGCTTTTATAAGCTTTTTAATTATCAGTAGAACAATCACGATGTTTCTAGATTTTTCTGGATGGCAACAGTAATTACGAGATATTTATTTATTAAGCATTAAATGCACGCGCTCTTTTATTTTTATTGCTATTTTTTTTTGGGGTAGCTTTCTCTTCAAAAATCGTCTGCGTTGCTAAGGCAACATGAAGCAAATCTAATTACAATTCTAAATAAATAGCCAAATAAATGTGAAATTCGTAACATTATCCCCTTCCCAAGGACTGCACGTCCCGGGCAGTACAATCCCTGGACAGGAAGCCAAACTTACAACTAAAGCATCAGTGCTATAATAAACATTACTTTATAATAACAAAATAAACAATAATTAAAATAAGTGACTTTCAGCAAATTAAATTCTATCCAACGCGAAATACAATTCAAATACTAAGTACAAATACTATCAAATACAAATGCTATTAAACACAAATACTTATCAAATACTACTACTTAACAAATACAAATCAAATACTAAATACAAATAGGACCATGGTCTTATACTATGTACATTACTATTTACAATTATATACACTACGTACTATGGCCATAGTAATGAACTAACCTGTCGTAATGAACGACTTTAGGTTTAGAGTTCGATGACTTACGGATCCGAACCACGACGTCGTTCAGCCTGTTTAGGACTGTGTAAGGACCATCCCAAGGTGATTGTAGTTTCGGAGAAAGTCCTTTTCGACGAGTCGGATTCCATAACCACACCTTGTCTCCTTCGTTGAAACGATGTCCAGTAGCTCTCGTGTCGTAGCGGGTCTTCATCTTCTCCGTCGCCAAGTTGACTCGCTCTCGTGCAAAGTTGTGCATCACTTCAAACCGGGCCTGGAGGTCTTGAATGTATTCCTCAGGCGATGAAGGCGCATCCGGAGGGCGACCAAACAAAAGATCACATGGCAGACGAAGGTCACGACCGAAGAGCATCTGAGATGGGGAATAGCCGGTAGTCTCGTGGACAGCACTGCGGTAAGCCAGTAAAAATAGTGGCAACTTCTTGTCCCAGTCCTGTTGGTTTCTGGAAACCACTAATGAGAGGTTATTGAGGATGGTTCGATTAAACCTCTCTACCATACCGTCCGACTGGGGATGTAAAGGCGTCGTTTGGGTTTTGTCAATGCCGAGTAGCTTGCAGAGTTCCTTGACTACAGCCGAGGTAAAATTCCTTCCCTGATCGGAATGTAACTGAAGAGGCACTCCGAATCTGGAAATCCAGTGCTGTATCATCATCTCTGCTACTGTGACAGCCTCTTGATCAGGAATAGGATACGCTTCAGGCCACTTGGTGAAGTAATCAATGGCAACGAGGATGTATTTGTTGCCATCAGCAGTTCGTGGCAGAGGTCCTAAGATGTCAAAGGCGATACGTTCAAAAGGTGCTCCTACATTGTAACGTTGCAGCTTCCCCCGGCTGCGTTTCTTCGGTCCTTTCCGACTTGCACAGGCATCGCAAGTTCGGCACCACTTTTGCACGTCATCCTTTGCATTATTCCAGTAGAAACGCTCCCGAACTCTCTGCAAGGTCTTCATTATTCCGAAGTGACCTCCTGCAGGGCTGCTATGTAGTTCTTTAAGGACGTCCGGGATTCGGGATCTTGGGAGTACCAGCTGCCATCGGAATGTTTTTCCATCATCCGATTCGAATTTTCGGTACAAGACGCCGTTTCGAATATGGAGTGAGTCCCAGAGAGCCCAATATTGTTTTGTCGTGGGACTATAGCTCGAAATATCCTGCCAGGTAGGTTTTCTGTTTGAGGTCTCCATTAACTCAATTATGGGTTTAATATCACGGTCTTCCAGCTGGTCTTTCCTGATTTCCTTGTCACTCCATGGGTCTGGATCAGCCGATGTTGATGCTGTAATTTGCCGTGCGACTGGATTAACCAGTTGGTATTTAGCTTCGACCCTGGAACAATATCGGCAGTTTTCTGGGCAAGGTCTTCTAGACAAGGCGTCAGCGTTTCCGTGCGACTGTCCCTTGCGATGACGGATAATGATGTCATATTCCTGGAGTCTCTGTATCCACCTAGCTATCTGACCCTCAGGATTCTTGAAATTTAAAAGCCAGGCCAATGATGCATGATCTGTGCGGAGCAGGAATTTTCTGCCGTATAGATAATGATGGAAATGTTCTACGGCTTTGACTATGGCGAGCAACTCTTTCCTGGTGACACAGTAATTCCTCTCCGGTTTAGATAGGCACTTGCTCCAGTAAGCTACTACACGTTCTTGGCCCTCTATTTCTTGGGACAAAACAGCGCCGACACTTTCATTACTCGCATCCGTGTCGAGAATAAATGGTCTGTCGAGCTGAGGATACGTCAGGATTGGAGCAGATGTTAAGGCTTCCTTCAGGTTCTTAAATGCATTCTCACATTCTTTTGTCCACACGAACTTTTGCTTGCTCTCTGTCAGCTTGTGAAGGGGTCTTGCGATGGAAGAAAAATCCTTCACGAATCTCCTATAGTAGGTGCAAAGTCCTAGAAAGCTTCTCAGCTGGTGGACATTTTCGGGACGTCTCCAGTCTTTAACTGCTGACACTTTTTCAGAATCCGTGCGCACACCTTCAGCAGAGATGACATGTCCGAGATAAGTGACTTCCTGTCTGAATAATTTGCATTTAGCGGGACTCAACTTCAGATTGGCTTCTTTCAGTTTCTGAAGCACCTTTCTAAGATTTTCCAAATGTTCTTCGAAACTATTCCCGACGATGATGATGTCATCCAGGTATATCAGACAGGCTTCGTATGAAAGACCTTTTAAAACAGTCTCCATTAGACGTTCGAATGTAGCCGGCGCATTACATAGCCCAAACGGCATCACCTTGAACTGCCAAAGTCCTTGTCCTGTAGTAAATGCCGTCTTTTCTCGGTCATCAGGATGTATTTCTACCTGCCAATATCCACTCTTTAAATCAAGTGTCGAGAACCACTTGCTTCCAGAAAGAGTATCCAGAATGTCGTCAATTCTAGGAAGAGGGTAACTGTCTTTCTTCGTAACCTCGTTCAACCGGCGATAATCAACGCAAAATCTAGTTGACCCGTCTTTCTTCTTCACCAGGACGATGGGAGATGCCCAGGGACTTGCTGAAGGCTCGATGACATTGCTTTCTTGCATGTCCTTTAAAAGTGTTCGTACCTCTTCCTGTTTCGCAATCGGCAGACGTCTTGGATGTTGCTTGATTGGTGGATGATCACCAGTATCGATTCTATGTTGAGTCAAACTGGTTCGACCAACGTCAGAAGACGAACGGGAGAAAACATCTTGAAGATCTTTAATAACACGCTCGGCAGCATTCTTTTCTTCATCGTTTAATTGCGCATTCTGCAGTAACTCCGATATAATGTTGTCGGAAGACACGGGTTTTGAGATGTTACTTTTTCTTTCAACGCTGGTTACTGGGGTACATTCTGCAACCACTTCACCTTTCTTAATAACCCTCGCCTTATCAGTTACATTGGCAACTCTCACCGGGATAACGGTCCCTGATAGGTCGACGAGTGCTGAGGCTATTAATACTCCTTTAGGGCTATTACAATTCTTGGGATATTCCATGACGCCGTAGCGGAAATTTCTATTTTCGGCTATGGATCCAGGAAGTAAAATTTCTGTTCTTGCCGGTATTGTGATATCGTCTTGAGCTATTATTTTGTGGATAGATTTCACTCCTTCATCATTAATTTCGAATAAAGTTATGTCTTCAGAGGCAGAATGCAGTTCGTTATTTTTAAAGTCCAAGGAAAAATTGTGTTTCCTTAAAAAGTCCAATCCGAGTATGCAAGGGTCTGTAATTTCTGCTACATAGGCCGTGTGATGGTAAGTGGCACTTCCAAACGTGATGTTAACGTTTAATTTCCCCTCTATATCGATCTTCTCCCCGGACACAGTCTGGAGGGTAACGCAGGGCGGCGTCCAGATAAGTTTACCTTCGAGTTGTTGAGCCAAATCTTTTCGAATGATGGTAACATTGGCTCCCGTGTCGATCGTCATGTTACAAGGAATTCCATTGATTTGTCCCATGATGAAAATTCCGTTATTGCCGCCACTCACTGCAGAAATCTGAAGCGCTTTAAACTGGGGCTTTTCATTATCTGGCAACCTCCGCCCCGCGAGATGGCCACGAATTAGTTTCCCTCCTTCTTGAGAGGCGCGGTCTTAACATCCGTGCCCTGGGGTGTTCTGCAGTTTCTTCGAATGTGCCCTTCAGCACCGCAGTTCCAGCACTTTACGAACGGTTTCTTGTCACCAGTATTCCGTGTCAAAGCATTCACCTTTCTGGTTAAATCGTCTAGGCGAGCAGTCATTGGATCCACTGGTTCTTGTATGTGAGCAGCTCTGATTGGGTGGCGGTCTCTACGAGTGGCTTGCTGTGCTGCCTCGAATTTCATGGCATACACCAGAGCACTTTTTAAGTCCTTCACATCAGCCATTCGCAGTGCTTTCTGTATTTCAGGATCCCGGATGCCGTCGATGAAGTATTGCAGGGACAGGATTTCTCTTGTTTCTGTCGGGCACTCCGAAAAGGCGAGGTGGGACAGCCTTTCAACATCCGTGGCGAGCTCCTGGAGTGTTTCCGTAGGCTTCTGTTGACGGGATTTTAACTGCAGCCTGCTGTAATCTTTTAAACACTTCTCTCCAAAACGCAGCTCTAAAGCACCGGACAGAGCTTCGAAATCTAGCCTTTTGTTTTCGGGAAGAGTTTGAAGGATGTCCGCTGCGTCTGCTCTCAGAGAAGCCGCAAGGTGACAGGCCTTAGCTTGGGAATCCCATCCATTTGCTTCCGCAACTATAGAAAATTGTGTCTTATACACTTGCCAGGAGGTCTTCCCATCATATGTCGATAGCTTCAGAGAAGGATGAGCAGGCATGGCTAGGAATTTAAAAGTATCCGAACTGCTTCCAGCCGTCGCTACGAATTTCTTTAAAGTATCAACTTCTTTGGCAACTGCGGAAACTTTGTCATCAATTTGTTGTTCCACTGCAGAAACTCTTTCTTGAATTTGTTCTCTCACAGCAGAAACTCTGTAATCGATTTGTTGTTCTACGGCAGAAACTCTCTCTTCTATTTGTTCTTTGACAGAAGAAACTTTATTTTCAACCGCATCTATTCTGCCTTCCATAGTCTCAAATTTATTTTCTATTATGCAAGTAATTTCCTTTTTCATCTCTTCTTGACTTGCTTTAACGGCTCTCATCTCTTCCTTAACGGATTTCTCCATCTTTTCTTGAACAGAATTCATTTCTTCCTTAACAGATTTCTCCATCTTTTCTTGAACAGAATTCATTTCATCTTTAACAGAATTCATTTCATCTTTAACAGATTTCTCCATCTTTTCTTGAACAGAATTCATTTCATCTTTAACAGATTCTTGAACAGCTTTCATCTCCTCTTTCACGGAATCTTGGCCAGCTTTAATTTCTTCTTTAAATGCAGCAAAGGCTGCCATGAATTGCCTTAATTGTTCTTCCATTGCTCTAGTTAATGGCATTCAAAAATCCCACTTCTGACACCAAAAATTGTTACGTGCGTACGGGTTCGTAATATATTGAATGCACAAGTCGTAAAAGGTTAACAAAAATTTATTTTTTTCACAATAAATAAATTAAAATGCTGAAATATTTCTTCACAAATCTTCGCACAATATCACAATATCTCAAACGTTTAGCAAAAACTCAGTTCAAAACAGATAAAATAGTTCTATCTCACAGCGAAATCACTACAATCAATACAGCATTAAGTAAACAAACAGCAGTTCGCTTTTTACAGCTACAAGTATAACAGCAACAACAACAACTAACTCACTAACTGAGATGAGGTGTTTCACCTCGGCTTTTATAAGCTTTTTAATTATCAGTAGAACAATCACGATGTTTCTAGATTTTTCTGGATGGCAACAGTAATTACGAGATATTTATTTATTAAGCATTAAATGCACGCGCTCTTTTATTTTTATTGCTATTTTTTTTTGGGGTAGCTTTCTCTTCAAAAATCGTCTGCGTTGCTAAGGCAACATGAAGCAAATCTAATTACAATTCTAAATAAATAGCCAAATAAATGTGAAATTCGTAACAGTATTTTGAGTTCCAAGAAACACATTACAGCTGTTGTATATATATATATATATATTTATTGAAACTGAAATTTTATCGCAAGATGAATGTGCTGCAAATTTTTGTCAAGTGAGATTGCTTTCTAAATGCATTTAATCTCGGTTTTAGGCGGAAAAACACTTTCTACCTATATCTATCAATTTGCTTGTTTTGGATCCTGTTCTGGTGGACCAAACAGAAGGCCCTTAATGGTGGTATTCACTCTTGAAATAGGGTAAGTATTTTAGATAATTTTAAAGAAATTGTCTCTTAATGAAGAATAAATTAATTGATAAATAAATATAGTATTCTTAATAGCAAAATTACTTAACATTATTTTTTTTAATTACACTTATTTTCTTCAATATTTTTGCAGTTTACATTTTTGAAAAGCGCAAACATAGAATGAAATTCATAAATGACTTAGGATTTCAGGCCAAATAAGTTAATAATTATTTTCAAATTTTGTTTCACGATATTTTTATTTTTAATTGAAGAATTTTGTTTATACGGCGTGCAAAGAATTAGATATTCAATTTGGAATTTTACTTGCTGAAAGCATATGAACATGTCTATGCGATTCTTCAAATGTTATGAATATGTATATCTAATTCTATATCTTATATGAATATGTCCATTTAATTCTTTAAATGCCTGACTAGTTTTAAAGACTTAGAGAAGCCCTATTCTTATCCAGTTTGGAATCTTAGATACTTAGATCGCTGAAGCTAAAGATGATTTGCATAACTTACTGTACAGGATATTATCACGTCCTAATAGGTAATGACGAAAGGCCTGAGAAGCTCTTTGGTGGGCCAAACGTTTTATTAAGAAAAATGCGCGTATTATACCTATTTATCGTTTCAAAATCATACATTCTATGTTACAACAATCCGTTACTATCTAATGCACTAAAAACATCTTAAACCAAACATAGTTTTCTAATATTAAGTTTCGCTGAGCAATAAAATTCATTTCATAGCTTAAAGTTTCTTCATTTCGCTTTGTACGACATTCAGAGGTATTTGACGCAACTAAAGACAAGCGCCTATAATAATAACTTTTTTTCTTCCTCATTTTCTTTACATGGTCGGAAAGACTTAGGCAGAGAAATAAAACATCCAAGCTGTATTTGCAAACTGTATGTAATTTATGTGAATTTAAAATTTTTGTACTTTTTAAATTAATGAAGACGTAGAAATATTTCTTTCACATCCACTACAGCACGTTTCATTTTCTGTTCCTGTTAATTCTCAGGAAGTCCTTCTTGCAGCTTTTTTTTATGATAGTGGGACAAAATTTTAGACTTTAAATAGGCTATTCTTTAAATCCTGGCAACCAACAAAACTTTCCAAAAAATTCACAAGAAAGCGCCAGGTTTCTGTTGTGTACTGATTATTTATATATATGTTATTCTTGGATTTTGCTTTTCGTTGGAAAACTGTATAAAAATTTCCATATATTTATTTTATGTATGCTATCATGAAAAACTTTTTTTAATGTTTTAATGGATATTCTGTTAAATTAGAGGAATAGTAATAGGCCAACGGACGTTTCATGTTAAGATCTGTGCTTTGCCTAGCCGAGACAAGAGATATGAAGAACGACGATTTGAAGAGAAAGCAAAAGGTAAAGAAAGAAAATTTTAGTTTATTTTAACTGTTTTTATGCCCCAAATCAACAATTTATTTTCTTTGCTTAGTTTCGAACATAATTTAACTCATGTATGTGACTAAACATTTACCGAAACATAGTACGCGTGACGACAAAAACTGCTACATTTTAGAAGAAATAAGCATTATTCATGGGGCTAAATAATAATCGATAGTATTATCGTTCGGTATATTTCTAAAATAAGTGTGAATAACTAACATAAAATTATTAATAATTTGATAATCATACAGTATTGATTTTTAATATTTTCTGTAATGTACGACTAATAGAGGAAAGTAAGATTTTATTTATGTAGAAAATATTAAAAATGTAACAGGTATTAAATATATTACAAAATATTCGTAACATTTTTATTCTGCAACTTATGAAAATCAGAAATTGATTATTCTTTAAATTAAGAGAGTTAACTTATATTTGCAGGTAACTTTTTTTTCACTAAAAAGTTAAAGTTCATAGTCAAATTTATTATACTTAACGTACTTCTTATATCAAATAATTCTAGGCGTAACCATATTCCACACTGTTACAGTCGACAATATCGTGGCAAAAACATCACGGTCGAAAAAGTCGCGGAGAAAACACGCAAAGCAAAAACGTCGGGATACAAAACATCGTGGGAGAAAAGAAAGCAAAATGTCGCCGTTTTAAAACATCGTGGTACAAAATATTGTCGAAAATAAAGCGGTTAAATAACTTCGCAGTTTAAAAACATCGTCGTCGAAGATATCGTGGTAAAAAATAAAGCACTTACAAATCATCGGATGACAATAACATCGCAAACATGCGCTTTTCAGGTTTTAAAAGTTGTAAATGCATATTCGCATAAGGATTTAGGAGAGTAAGAAATTTTAACGACTCTTTAAAGAATAAACGGAAACAAAACGAGATATAATTTTCATCAAAACAGTATCAGATTAACAAATGTAAAAGAAAGTAATTTGATAATAAGCAATTTTTATAGAGGTAACCTCACGCAGTTATTTATCTTCCTTTTTTTAAACATTTTTAGGCTGTATTTTTCACAAAAAATTATCAGTAAAAATTTATAAAAAATTAATTTTTTAATGACCTTTGTTAATTAACTATGTAAATTTAAATGTCTATTAAGTGCTCTAAGCTGTATTATTTTCTGCTCATTTTCAATTTTTAAATGCTTAAGTTTCCTTATTACCTTTTCAGCAAAAATTTATTAGTTCAACATATGAAATATAAAAGTAAAAATGTTCCGCTTCCTTCCTGCCCTCCCAAATCATTATGCGAAAATGTATTTACAGCCTTTAAAACCTGAAAAACGCTTTTTTGTGCGATGTTATCGTCATGCAATGATTTGCAGTTACTTTATTTTTTACCACGACATTTTCGACGACGATATTTTGCACCACGATGTTTTAGAACTGCTATATTTTCTCTTTGCTTTCTTTTCTCTCACAATGTTTTCGCCTTGCGTTGTTTTCTGCGCAATGTTTTCGCCGAACATCCTCCACACTAATTAAACTCTGCAACAAGCATTACCCCTTGTAGCCCTACGGGTAATTCCCGCCATTCGAGCCGGCTTCCTTAATCCAATAGTTTAATTCCTCTCCAACAAAAGGCCTTCTTCTCCCTTCTAGAATACAGAAAAGAAATCTTTCAAAGAAAATGATTTAAAACATTTTTGAATATGTAAGTGGAAATATATGCACGCAATTATAACTAATGAATAACTAATGTTTGAGATATTCAAAAGCTCAAATTCCGACACTGTTTGAAAATAAAATTTTTTAAAAACTGTATAGCACACCCCGCTTCCTTAAAAACCTTTGAAAGGATAATTTCTCAGATGTTAATGATAGAAACTAATTCAGAAACAGGATGGCAAAAGCTAATTTTAAAAAACGGATCGCTTCGCTTAAGAACACTAATAACCCCCCCTCCAAAAAAATTACTGAGATAAAAAGGAGAATAATACAAAAAACACTCGATACCTGGGTGCGGAATTTACCTATGCGATTACTGTATCTAAACCCTAAACATCAGAATTAGCTTATTACAAGGGAAGTACAGCCTTGTTGCAGAATCTGATATTTCCTACAACTTGCCAGTCGAATTAATGCAACTCCCCTTCCCCGCTCGAAATATATAAGCTTTCTAAAAAAAGAAGAGAAAATTATTCTTATATTTTAACTTTTTAGCAATTAAATGAAGATTGAATTTTCCAAACATACTTAATCAGTCTTTGGGAAGCTAGACCTCTTTGCAAGGCAATCCTGTAAGATCTGGACCCATTCGTGCTAGTTATTCTTGCTTCGTATTCTCATTCGCATGACAGTATTAAACGATACGAAGTATTGATGTTCTTACTGTATGTTTAAAGTCTCTAAGAAATGCTGTATAAACACCCAGTTCTTTGAAATATTTTAAACTTATAAATGATCTTGTTTAATCTTCCTGTCCTGTGGGTAACTTAAAGCCGTGTCAGATTGAGCGACGTAATAAGTTTTCTGAGAGACTTATTTCTCACAGTATTAGTTTGGAAGAGAGGCTTCTAGCTGCAACTTATGGTCAACAGACAGTTGCGTTCAGCAATCCGTTTCGCGTGCGTAGCCACAGGCAAATTACAAGACATTTTCAGTATTTTACGAACTCCTGGGGGGGGGAGGTAAAGTAATTGTGCTGGCAGCTCTGTTTCCCATAACAGAAAACAATCTGTGGAAGATTTTGCATCTGTATAATAAGTCAGGGGCAGTCAAATGAAAATGAAACAGACTATATATGACGAGTATGGCGTGGAATTTCAATGGCCAATCAAAATTCAGGAGGAAGAAAAACTCCACCAATCATGGTTAAAGACGAGAAAAATAATTTCACATAGAAACTACTTCTAAGTCATAATCTCACCTGCGAAAGCGACTACTATGGACAATTAATCCAGGGAGGTTACAAAATCCAAGCTAAAATACCTATAACTTACAGACAGATCGTCAAAGTTTTCAATGACGAATCTATTCTCTTTCATTGCTACGAATTGCCAGAGAGCAAAAACATCAAAGTGGTTATACGCAGTCTACCCACTTATTACCAAGCTGACGAAATAGAAGAACTAAAACTCAAAGGATATGACATTCTACGCGTCAATCAACTCAAAAAACGCAGAGAGGAAGAAATTCAAAACCTTCCTCTGTTTCTTGTTACGCTTTCACATAGTGAAGAAAGGACATAAATCCGCCAGGAAAGCTTCCTCCTCGGAATGAAAATTTCTATTGAAGCTTACAAAGGCAGAGCGGGACCCTTGCAGTGTTATCGCTGCCAAGGGTTCCATCACGCCCGATCCAACTGCCATCATGATCCTAAATGTGTAAAATGTGGTGGAGATCGCAACTGATATCAGTGCACCAAGGATAAAGCCACCCCACCGAAGTGTGCCAGTTGTTTGAAAGAAGGACATACAGCAAACTACCGTGGTTGTGAGAAATTCCCCAACCCCAAGACTACCCAACCTACAAAAACAAACGCAGATAGATTTGTAACCAACAAGGCGTTCGCTCAGGCCTTAAATTCAGGACTTTCACCCGAATCAATTAATGAAGCAAAAGAAGTTCTAAACGAACTTAAAATGTTTGTTGCCTTCATTAAAGACTCTGAACTACCTCTCTTATGCAAACAACTCGCAAATCAGAATTCTACTACATCTCAAGGCTGTGCTAATGTGAATTCTACTAACGAATAGATTTCTCCCACCACTTACACCATTTTCTTGCGCAGTGTGGAATGCCAACGGCCTACACAACCATATGCACGAACTTAGTAACTTTTTCTACTCGCTTGATATAGATATAGGGATTATTACGGAAACACATGCCCAGGCATGCCACCGTTTATCCATCCCTAACTATCGTTCCTACAGATGCGATTGTACAAGTCATCGCGGTGCAGGTGTTGGATGTATGTCAAAAGATCCTACCAGTCCTCTCTCATTAAGACAGGCAAAGATAACAGCAGCGAATCTATAACTGTGTCAATCACACTTCCTTCATATGGAAATATTCATTTCTGTGAATTTTACAACCCTCCAAATAGCAGACTCAGTGACTCGAGTCTGGATACTCTCCTCCCCAATGATTCCCCTGTTATTTTGGCTGAAGATTGTAATACGAAGCATTCTGCTTAGAACTGTCTTCGCAGTAATGCGAACGGAAAGATTTTGTATGACTATAATCCTCAACCACCCTGTAGTTATTCATGCACCAAATGAATATACTTATCGCCTAGATAGAATTGAAAGATCGGACATTTAGGATATTTTTCTATCTACATTGACTATGCCGATGTTACTCAGGGTAGAGCAGGAGATGGCATCTGATCACCTTCCTGTTATTGCAACGCTAGGTGTTTCAAAACCAAGCTGTGTACATACTAAGACTGTTACTGATTGGTGTTTATTTGAAAATTTACTTAAAAATATAATTGTGCATTTTAATGATTTAAGTACTGTGACTGGAATTAACTCTGCTATATATTCGTGCACCTCGCATATTAAATCAGCCTGCGAGAAAGCCAGCAACAAAATTCCCATCAGCGATAATTTATATCGTCTGCTTAAAAATATCAGATATGATGAGACAGTGTAATAGGCTTAGGAAATCTTATCACGTGACCTGGGACTTGTGTACCAAGCGAGACTACAACAGAATCAACAAAAGAATCAGCAAGGCCATTAAATTTTATAAAGAAGAGCTATGGGCGGAAATAATGATTAGTTTAAATGTAAAAGATGGCTCCTTCTGGACCTTAATTATAAATTTGAAGAAAAAATTCTCTGCGAACCGTCTTCTTCATTATAATAACCCTATCGCCATATCCAATCAGGAAAAAGCGGATCTGTTTGCGTCCCACCTCCAGACTGAGTTCATGTCTAACGATCAGCCTGTAACCCTGATTCTGAAATGGATGCACTTATCAAAGTTAGAGACTGGCTTAATACCCCTACTGTTAAAAATATCGGAAATTTAACTACTACTGCTGAAACTTCAGAAATTATAAGAAAATTACATCCAAAGAAAGCACAAGGAATCGACTGTATCATTAATAATACCTTAAAGCATCTCCCGAGAAGCGTCATTACCAAAATTACTAGCATTTTCAACGCATGTATCTCAAATTCTTATTACCCCAGTCCCTGGAAAATTGCAAAGATAATCATGATAATCATGATTCTGGGAAAAATCAACTTCAACCAGACGGATTTCGCCCAATAAGCCTCCATCTGAGCCTGAGCAAAGTCTTTGAAAGAATTTTACTTGATAAAATGAAATATTATCTCAATTTATTGCCTCCTGAAGAGTTCGGATTCAGAACTCACCTCTCAACTTCTAAACAGCTTGTACGACTGACTGAGTTCATAGGCTTAGCTCTTCATTGCAATCAAAATGTTGCTATCTTCATGTTGGACGTGGAGAAAAGCCTTCGACTGCGTCTGGCATGAAGGTTTCATAGTGAAATTAATCGACTTTAACTTTGAACTTGAGCTTCTTCTTATTTTCTCTTTTATCACCAGCAGAAAATTCGTAGTTTCTGTTCACGGTGCCTTCTCTTCAGAACGTCCAATTCACACTGGAATTCCGCAAGGAAGTGTTTTGGGACCAATTTTCTGCCTATTCTATGTGGCGGACTTTCCCTCTGTACTCCATAACAATAACTCAATCGTAGCATGTTACGCAGATGACACTGCTTTGGCAGTGAAATCCGCTAACATGAATCACGTTTTAAAAAAACTTCAAGATTACATCCCTCTCATAGAGAACTAGTGCAGAAATTGGAAAGTACAGATTAATGCATCCAAGTCGCAGCTTCTCATCATCAGAAAAAGGAAGAGAAAGAACCTCAAGAGACAACTTCTACTATTGAATGAACCCATCCCTATTGTAACTCATGCTAAGTACTTAGGAGTTACCTTGAATAGTAAAATAACTTGGACTAACCGCATTAATAATGTGAGAAACAAAGCCATGTATGTGATAAAATGTTTATATCCTATGTTAGGACGTTTTTCTAAACTCGACCTTGCGAAAAAGAGATTAATTTACCTTTCAACTATACATCCTATTATAACGTATGCCTCGCCAGCCTAGACTACTGTGTCGAAAACAGACTTAAATAAGCTGCAGGTTGTGCAAAACCGCTTCTTAAGACTAATAACTAGTGCATGTTATTTTGTGCGGAACGAAGTGCTACACATTGAGCCACTGGATACTTTCCTACACAAAACTAATGACAAATTCTTCAGGAAAGCTAAAGACTGTGAACATCTGAATTTATTTAACCTATTTCACTACGAAATATTAGATGCGGGCAGACATCTGCGTTCATTTGCTGCTTTCATCCTGAATAGCAATCAGAACTTTCCAACGTAACTGCTATAATTTATTATTCTAGTGACTCCTGGAACTCGAAAGCGAAGTAGCATTCATCAGAGCCAGCCCTTGGGAGAGTGGCCTCCCACGTAACCTGTACACACCGACATTCAGATGTTTTTCCTGCTATACTAAGCTTTCCTGAAATTATGCACATATGTAAATAACCTTTATTCAACCAAGAAGATTGTTCTTTTACCTATTTTATTTGGATTTATTTAATACTTTTCTTTATTTTGTATATTATGTTACTTCTTGACAAATACTTAAGCACCAATCAGACGTCATCTCAGAGCTCAGGTGACTCATCCTCTTTCTCCATCTCAGTCTCACCCTCTTTCTCCATCTCAGTTTCCTACACCGCTCAGCTCAAGCATTTCTCTACTTTCAGCGCTCTTAGAAGTACCCGCATCAAGTCAGCCGGAACACAGCACGCAATTATTGTGTGCTAATCGCGGCATAAAGTGGAACTTGGAATTTCGTAACGCAGGTTGTTTGTGTATAGAAGCGCCCTGTATTGGGAATGAGGAAGGAACAGCGCGAATGCTTACTGTTGCCTGTTAGACGAAGTGAGGTCAGCGAGTCCTGTGTAGGAATCATCAATCGCAATCGTTTTAGGAATGAGTGCGAATCAGGAAGTGAAATTCATGCCCTGGCGAATATAGTATGTCACGTGCGCGTGTGTTTGAATAGAATAAACGATATCCAGAGGGTCGGGTGTCACTGAAAGACAG
Organism: Stegodyphus mimosarum; assembly: GCA_000611955.2. Classification (NCBI taxonomy): domain Eukaryota; kingdom Metazoa; phylum Arthropoda; class Arachnida; order Araneae; family Eresidae; genus Stegodyphus; species Stegodyphus mimosarum. The sequence goes on from KK116020.1 coordinate 249,644, forward strand.
CAGTCGGCTAGGACACAGGCCCATGGTGTCATTACCCCGTCTGCCATTGCTGCGGGGGATGAGGCCGTCAGAAAAGGCCGACTGCTAACGCCGGAAGACATTCGGCTCATGTTGGGCATTAGTCACGGTACCGCTCACGTCATCTTGACAGAGCATCTGAAGTTCCGGAAAATCTCTTCCGAGTAGAAACAAGGAGTGGGTTTCCCACAACTTAACGGAGGAGCAGAAGTTGAATAGAATGTCACATCACTGCAGCACTTGGAACGGTGTCACAATGAAAAATATCATTTTCTGTCCTGTATTATTACGGGACATGAAATATAGTGCCATAATTTTGAGCCAGAGACCAAATGTCAGAGCCAGAAATGGAAGCACACGAATCTCCCTCGCACACACACCGAAAAAATCCAAAGCCGCGCACGCCAGCAGCTGAAAAGTCATGCTGAGCTTTTTCTTTGTCTGCAAGGTCAGTTGCGCATTGACTTTTGGAATACGACGCCACAATTAACGCCCAGTGGTACGTGAAAACTTCGCAAAAATTGAAGCGCGCCATCAAGTCCAGACGTCCAGGAATGTTGATGGACAGCACCGTTCTGTTGGAGGATAATGCCCGCTCACATGCTGCAACGATTGTTGAGGCTACGCTACAGCAGTTTCGGTGGCAGGCGTTTACACATCTTCCATACGATCCAGATCTCTCCCCTTGCGATTTCCATATTTTTGGAGCCCCGAAGAAAGATATTCTCTGCCGTCGATTTGCTTTGTACGGAAAGGTGCACGACTGGGTACAGTCATACTTCCGCAGGCAACCGAAACATTTTTCCATGACTGGATTCACTATCGTATCTCATAGTCGGATAAATGTATTAACAGTTTTGGCGATTACTTTTAAAATAATAAACAGTTTACTTACTTTTTTTCCATCCGTCTTGTTTTCATTTGACTATCCCGGGAGAAACATATTTCTCAGAGAAGTTTCTTATTAAGTTTGTCAGGACTTCTGTTCCTTCTAATTGCCTTTGGAAACATAACTGGAGTCCTGAGTAGGAAGAGAGAGCTTACTCAAAACTATGTTTCGTGCGTGTGTAGAAGATACAACAAAGATAAGAAGGGTTTAATTTACCTTTTATTTCTCACAGCGTACAGCCGTTCTCGCACTTCGGGATACAGAGACCAGCACTTATGGTCTTAAACGTAGAAAATAAGAAATAATCTAACTTAACTAAATAAGAACTAAACTTAGATGCTTTACAGGAGAGTAGTAACGCGAAGATTGGTCTTTTAACACTAGGTGTGTAGTGAGCGGAATGCAAAAACTACAATACGTCTTCAAATATCAGCGAGAACTAAGTCCTGGCCTTAAAGGCAGACATAAACTAACTGAATAGCACGCGCGTCGTAAGGCAGCGAGAAGTCTGTCTTTTTGCTAAAAGCCATATCTTAAACGCTTATACAGTTTGCAACCTCGTTTGCATAAACAATTCTACTCGCGTTTATTCTGGCCGGGAATGAAAAATAAGAGAGGATAGCAAAGTTTTAAAATAAACGTTAATAAAACTTAAAATCCTTACAAGTTTCGCGTCGATAAATCTTAGTAGTGTGTTATCGTCTTTACATATTAACTTGAAATCTAGAAGTCTGAGCAACTCAGACAAGAAGTAAAACTAAAACTTTTTTTGCACTATACAAAACCCCTGTCCTTGCAGAGTCTTGGGGACCCTCAATGCTTAAATGTTTGCAAAAGAATAAAGAGATTGAATATCTATGCAACATAAGCTTCACATTATTAGCGGTCTCTAAGCATAAGCACTTGAAATTAAAAAAAAAAAAAAAAAAAACTGAAAAACTGCTGAGCTGTTCGCGAGAGAAACAGCTGTATTGGTGCATTTCTAAATCTCTTCCTCAATTACCCTTTCGCTCGCTATTTAAATCTTCACCTAATTTTCATTCTGAGACTGACTGAAGAAATAGAAGTTAAAGAACAGAAGAATTAACATAAAAGTATCATGATAATTAAAATAAATTTTATAAGTGTTTTCTAGTTGAATATTCTAAATTAAGTTTATTTTTTATAACAAGAACCATTTTTGTTATCAGAATTACGTAATAAATTCTTATGCACTGATAAATAGTGAATACATATTAGAATTTGTGCACTATGGAGAATACTAGATGTAAGTGAATAACATAACACTTGATTGGTCTTTCATAGACTTAACAGGGTAGATTAACAGTGTATAGCAACATGATATATGAAAAATCAAGATGAGATAAATAGGTGTTGACTTGATCATAATAATTTCTGCGTCATATCTGTTGGGTCTATTTGGCAGTACATATTGTGTTATCAGGTACTTGATTATAATCCAATTCATGGCTGCGTAGTAGATTATCAGCTGGGACTTGAATCTCACACTCTAATGGACTCCTACTGCCGCTTATGTTTTCGACAACATTAGCATTCCGTGCTTCGAAACACCGCTCCACGATAATGAGTGCTTCAGTACAGCCACGATACTGATTTTTACTGGGGATTAAATACAGTTGCACTTGTCATCCTTTCCAGCACTGCGCAGACGCAAGAGGGAATGTAGATTTCCCAACACCCTTTTCCTTCCCAGATCTGAAAAGAGATTACAGCAGAAAAATACATTTATTTGTTAAATTCGTACATTTTCAATGTTTATTCCTGCCAAGATTCTGCTGTAGACACATATTTAATGTCAGTTGCTTCTTTATCATACAACTCTTTAATGTAATGAAAACGAGTATCAATACGTTTTGTTATAGAATTGATGAACTGGATTTTTCACTAAATGCTGTACACTTTTATTATCGCTATACAACACAATTGGTTCTGTTGTCTTTTCCCCAAAACTTCTTACGGCAGTAAACGCAAGTGCATCGCTTCTTTTGAAGCTTCAGCTAAAGCTATGTATTCTGCTTCATTGCTTCATTGCTTCATAGCACTGTTAATTCTTTACTTTCCCGATTCCCTGGAAATCCGATTTCTTGCTATGGATGAAACTGTAGCCAATAAAGGACTTCTATCGAGAGCAATTTGGACTCACTAAGCGTCTACGTAACATTTGACTTTCATTCGTTATCCAATAAATTATTTTCACGTTTAATGTGGGTTTAAGGTATTGTAATACACGTTTTTGCTTGAAACCACTGAAAGTATTACTGTTAGCAAAATTTACAATATCAGGTCAGACGGCTTGATGAATTACTATTTAGCTGCAAGAATTTATCAGATAAATACAGCTAAATAAATTAAAGATCTGATTAAGAATTGGTATTTGCCTTTGTCTACACTTCCTTTTCCTTTGGCAACATTTCAAGATTCGCATACTGTAATGTTAGTGTCTAACGGTGTTAATATAGGCTTTTGCTTGTCAGGAATTTTTTTTTTTTGCTAATGAATAATTTAATTTTCTTAACATTAAAATGTAAGCAGTTTTTACTGAATCTAGGTAATTGATACATTTTCATTTTGTTCTATGTTAATACATAACACTTTTATATGTATCACCCAAGTATATCATTCCAAACATTTTGCTGAGAGTTTTCTTAATGTAAAAGAAGATTCGCTTTTACGCAGGACTATCACATTTTCTAGATAAACAGCAATTATGATATAGTCATCTATTCTTTTCGGTATATAAATGCAACTTTCAGACGTTAATTATTCAAATTTAAGTTTTCGAAAAGTTTCATCTAGTTTTATAATGTACATCTGATCTGCTTGCTTAAGTTCGTAGATTGATTTTTTGAGCTTGCAGACTTTACCTTCGTGTGTTACGAAACATTGCGGTTGGGACATGAAAATTTCTTCATACGTTTTTGTGTGGTCTATTCCGTATTTTTGCGAGTTTTATTTGGCAGCATGTCTGGCATTGTACCAATCGACAATGCCATCCGAATTTCGCTTTATTCGGAATACTTATTTGCAGACAGCGGACTTTTAGACTTTGTGGTAGGTTGGTTAACTCCTAAGTACTGTCTCTCATTAAGGAAGTATTTTCCTTTTACATAGTTGCTTTCCACTTTTCTGCATTTGGTCTTGATAAATCTTTTACAGTTTCTGGAGCCGCGAAAATTTCATAGTTTACCAAAACTAGTGCCGTTTTCCTGACAGACTTGTCAGCTTTTTCTCTTTCCAGAAATTTAGGTCTTTCTTGTCCTCTTTCAGAACTTCGATCTTAACTTCGCTTTCTTCAACATCTGCTGCATCTTCATCGATTTTCTCGGAATTCCAAATTTTCTTGAGTAGGATTAAATTCAGTAAATTCCTCTTCGTTACCTGTTGAATTATTCTGAAATGCATATAATAGATTTTTTTGTAGACCATATTTGTTCAGGCATTTTTTATCTACTTTTAATAAGACATCGGTTACATATGTAAGCAGCTGCTTATACGATCAGCCTTGGGGGAATTTTGACTTTTACAACAGATATTTCATATAGTGTGAGATTGGCGCCTTCTGTAGCTCCATTCTGTTGCAGTCCATACTCGATTGAGAAATGGCGTTTAATGCCCTCCTTTCAAAAAATTGATTGAATTCATGACTCATGAATTATTTGGCATTATCACTGCAGAAAATTTTTAGCTTGTAATTTGCACTTTTTAAATGCGTCAAGGATTTCTGACCTTTTTCGTAGGACGTACACAGTATTTTTTGTGACTATCGTCTAGAAATGTTATGAAATATTTGGCACTGCCAAAAGATGTATTTTTCGTCGGACAACAAATACCTGTTTGTACTAATTCAAATATATCACGATTTATTGCGTATGCTTCTTTTAGGTTAGGTTATTCAATTATAGCAAAGCACACGAGGGCTATCTGCCTAAGGGGAGGGATGCCTTCGTGGAGGACTTTCTAAGGGAAACTGGCTCGTATACACGTTACACATGGGGAAAACCACGAAAACGCCCATGCAGCCAGCCCGTTCGCGGGATTCGAACCTCGGACCGAACTACCAGTGTTCAGCGTCTTTACCGCTCGGCCGCTGGTGGGCCCGCTTCTTTTAGGAATGATCACTTATTTTGTTTGCATTGTATGCAAGTTCCATAAAATAAAGTTTCATTATTACACTTTAGAATCTTCAGACTGTGCACCACGATCTTAGAAGCTAATACTTTAAAATGAGATAAATTTAAGTGACCCCATTTTTCCTGCCACAGTTTACTATTTTCAGTATTTTTATTACACTGTACAACGTTTGAAACTCCGGATATGTCCTGTTGATTTACAACATATAAACTATTTTACTTCGTTGATGTAAAACTACGTACTTACTGTTACAGATTTTGTATTTATTTAGCTACTAGTTTTTACCAACGGCTTCGCTCGCGTTGATGTCCTGAAATAAGTTTCAAACACTACTGAAAATAAAATAACTTGATTTTTTTTCTTATTGCCTGACCAGGATAATCAGGATAACATTTTAGTTACTATTACTTATTTTTTAAGTTAAAAATACACTCCGCGTAAAATTTCAGTATATACTGCCCTTCTTCATTGAGATAAAAAGAAATCCATATTGATGTCGCTAAGATGCTATTCTGCACAATTTTTAAAATCCGATTTGGGTATATCAAACATTGCAATCTTATGTAATATAAAATAAATTTATAAATATAACTTAAGAAACTGAAAAACATGCTTTATTAAGATATCTCACTACAAAAATAAATAGTTTTCATTATCAAGATTTCAAAAAGTTTAAAGTATTAACAAAACGTTAAAAACGTTAATTCTTTTTCAGAAGAGCATGAATAAGAATATTATTCTAGGATGCTTCTGTGTACTATATTATATGCTTTTTCATTCGGCGCTAATACATATGAATTCCTGGCTTAGGATACACGCGAACAGGCAACATATAGTTGACCATGGGAAAAACGTGACTTTTCCAAATGCACCCCTGCTACCTGTAATATTTGTCCTTGAACTTTGTTAACAGTAACAGCAAAACTAAGTTTGACTAGGAACTGCAGTCTTTTATAGTGAAAAATGGTATATCATTGGGGATTATTGGGATTGGAGGTATGATAACATTTTCCCCTTTTCCTACACTTGTTAAAATAATGGCACTGATTATATTCTGCCCTAATTGTGTGATCTGAAGCCTCGTTCCATAACACAGTCGAGGTGCATCTATGTTTCGCATAAGCATAACCAGTACAATTTAGTTTCAATTGGAGTTTATGTGACGGTACACCTGACGCTCTAAGGAATTTAAAAACTCAACAGGATATGAAGTGCTTTGTTCTGTATCTATAATTGTATTTCTGCCTGCATCTCTTTCAAAATGTCAATATTGATTTTGCTTACTATTTCCTTCGTCGGCGCTAGAATTGCTCTTGCACATAACCAGTGATCACTATTTAAATTTTCTTGCAAGTGCGGGTAAACTTTAGCAAGAAGCTCCACTTCGTTTTCTACCCAGTTACAAAATTTCTCTGAAAGTAAAATACAATCTTCAGCATCTGTTTCGAAACATGCATCGCTAATTTTCAATTGTGTCTCTGCGTAATTCGCTGAATCTGTCACTTGAAACCGGAGAATAAGAAGGCGGCAGACATCACGTTACATATTAAATCACATTTATTGCACGACACAACACACAGAACATACAGGATACACTGGGAACAGAAACAGAAGAAACAGCAGACAGTGAATGAACAGCTAGTTCTTATACCTACGCTTGGCTCAGCTTGCCATCTAAAAGAAGACAATTAGCGCCTTTTTAGCGTGAACATAAAAATCCCTAACATACTGGGGCCCGATGGCCTTTTAAGACATCAACATTATAGAATTACATGAAATAAATATACATACCTATAGTTTAACAAATCATTAAATAGAACATTTAGAATACAAAGCTCAGCATAGTAAAGCGTAATGAGCACTTTCCGCATAAATCAGGAAGGTAGAAATAATCTAAACTAAAAAAACAGAACTTAATTACAATCAAAAGAAATGAAATAATATATAGTTCAGCTCTTGGACATTAACAGTACTAGTTTATGTATTGGTCGAAGTAATTCACCACAGGCAGTTTTTAATTTGACAACTCGAATCTTTTCATTACTGCCGGAATAAACTTGTACAATTCGAGCCATTCTCCACTTTAACGGAGGTAGGTTGTCCTCTTTAACACTAAATTGCCAATTTTCATGTTAGTCGTGGATTTCCTCCATTTATTTCTCAGTTGTAATTACATAAGATACTCCTTAGACTTTTTTTTCCAAAAGGCTTGCGAAAGCTGTGTCACCAGCTTCCATCGCTCGCGCAATGTAATTTTTTCATCTATAACATTAGGTTCAGGTATTCGCTTTATTTCAGTACCGATAATAAAATGTGCTGGAGTGAGTGCGCAGAGATCATCAGGATCGTCGGATGCTGGAATAAGGGGTCGGGAGTTCATTACTGCTTCTACTTCGGCAAGGCACGTATTGAACTCTTCGACGGTTAGTATCTGCGAACCAATCACTCTTTTCATGTGAAATTTAATAGTTTTCACTGCAGCCTCCCAGGGGCCTCCCAAATGAGGTGCGGAAGGAGCATTAAGTTTCCACTCAACCTTCTCATCTGCTAAGAAACTCCCAACGGCTTTTGAAGTCCACATTTTCAATTCATTTCGTGCATCAACATAATTTGATCCACAGTCACTATAAATTATTTGTGGTGTTCCTCTACGTGCCACAAACCGTTTTAGAGCACCAATAAATCCCTTGGAATTCAAGTCACTGACAGCTTCCAGATGAACAGCTTTCGTGACGAAGCACACAAACAAACATACATACATCTTCGTCTGTCGAATTCCTCTGCCACGTTCATGGTAAACTTGAAATGGTCCGGCAAAATCGGTCCCTATTCGTGAAAATGGTCTGCCTATATTTACTCTATGTTTACTCTAGATGCAGGCAGGTCACTCATAAGTTGTACAGATAGTTCCCTGCGATGCTGAATACAAATCACACAGCTTCTTATAATTCTACGAATTGCTGATCGCGCTCCAATAATCCAATAATTTTGACGAAGGGCAGCAAGCGCGTAGATACTTCAAATGAAAATGATTTATAAGCAAGTTCATTACTTGACTGCTTTTGGGAAGAATAACTGGATATTTAGTTTCTTCCGGCAAATTCGCATTTCTTAATCTTCCCACCAACTCTCATAAGTCCGTCTTTATCCAAGAAAGGGCTTAACTGATATAATTTATTTGAGACATTCAAGGCACTATGGCTTTCTAGCCTAGCAATTTCATCGTGGAATTCAGAACTTTGAACTGCCTTAATTATAACTTGGTGAGTTTGATTAAGCTCTCTTACTTCTAAGTAGGGTGTCAGAACTTTAGAATTCCTGGTATTACCAATAATCCTCAAACACCAAGCTACAACCCTAAGCAATCGATTCCATGAAGAAAATCTATTCCACAGTTCAACTAAACTCAACCTTACCACCATACTCTTAACTGTAACTCCCTTTTCCTCCTTTTCCCCCAACAGCCTTATCTAACTGAGGTCGATTCAATTGCGTAGACAAACATTCCTTATTTTTGCGTAGCCAATGAGGTCCGTAAAACCACTTTTCACTCGAAATCAAACATCCGACTGAGATACCCCTTGTCACTAAATCCGCTGGATTATCTTCCGACTTACAGTGGAACCAACATTTAGGATCTGTGTTTTCCTGAACTTCTAACACAAGATTAGCGACAAACTGTTTCCAACATTTAGCACTACCCTCGACCCAATAGAAAGCTATTTCCGAGTCAGACCAATACATCTGGTTAGTGATCAAATCCCCCAAAAGATTGCAAATATATTTTCCAACTCTTGCACCAATCAAAACTGCCATTAATTCTAGACGAGGTAAGGTAATCTTCTTCAAAGGAGAAATTCTATTTTTTGACATAACAAATAACATCTTTTTATTACCACAACTATCCTGATAACGAAAATAAGCAACCGCTCCATACGCATTCGGTGACACATCACAAAATACATGCAATTCAACTTCGGTATCCTGACGATTCACATACCCCAACAAACAATGCCTTTGTAACTTTATTTGTCATAACTCTTATTTTCGACCACCATATTAACCACTTTTCTAAGAGATCATCTGGTAACTTTTCATCCCAATTTATACCCTTCTCCCAAATCTCTTACAATCCCAAATCAAATACAAACGTTTTATTCTGACCACAAACGGAGCTGAAATACCAAATGAGTCAAAAATCCTGGCCGCTACTTGCAGAACACCACGTTTATTACTTTTCACGGAACTCAATTTATCTAGCAACGGTTTAACATCCAGGAAAAAGATATCGTCCTCGGGAATCCAATTCACACCTAGCACTTTCAGCTGTCTTTTACTATTTTCAACATTGAGATTATTCAAACCCCATAATCTTTCCAATTCCGGAGAGCTTGATCTCCATTTCCGCAAGTTAAATCCACCTGTCTTTAAAATTGAAACCGCATCATTTGATAACTCATATGCGTCCTGAGTATTTTCTGCACCAAAATATAAGTCATCGACATATAATGATGTATTTAACATGCGTACTGAATCAGGCTTAGTTTTCTCATATTTCCTAATGTGGGTATTAATAGTACTAGTTAGTATAAAAGGCGAAATTTTGCAACCAAACGGCAATCTATTCATATGCATAACTTTATATTCAGCATTTTCATTATCGGAAAGCCACAGAAATTTACGATCCTCTTCGGTAATTTTTATCATGAAAAATGCTTTCTCGATATCCCCGTTAAACGCAATTTTAAATTTTCTGAAATTCAGTAGTACATCTAATACATTAGGATTTAAATTTGGACAAGTTTCTAAACAATCATTCAATGACCTAGCGTTCTTAGTTTTCGAACTACAATTGTATACAACGCGAACTTTCGTAGTATCCTTATTTCTATTCACAACTGCTCGATGTGGCATAAAATATTCATTACAATCCCTTCCACATTCTTCGACAATTCCTTGACTTTCTTGGTAGCAAATTATTTGCTTATACTCATTCTTAATCCATTCATCCTTTTCAAAACAGTTTCGTAAAACCTTCTTCTAGCAGTGGAAAAATTATTTTCTAATTCAGAAGGCAATGTTTTCCATAACAATTTAATTTCATATCGACCATCAGTGAACTTCAGATCACTTTCGAATTGTTCTATTAAACACTTGTCATTGACAGATAATTCATCCCTATCTTTTATACCTAAGCTTTTTAATTCCCATAAAACTTGAATATCTGTTGCTATACTCAGGTTAGAAGATACTATATTTACACAACTAGAGTTATAGCACAACTGCTGAATTCCCTGCAAAGTAAATCCGAAAATTGTCGGTATGCAGTTAAGAGTTTTACTTAATTTCCGAAACTCCGAACATTCAATAGTATTCCAAAACACATCTCCTCCTATTAATACAGTTACCGACTGATCATTTTTACTTTCATCAGCTAAAGTAATACTCTGGCTTTTCAAAATATTCTGAATTTTATCACTTGGCACTGCAATTGGCGCCGCCGTAATTGTATCTGTAACTAATGCTTCGATTTCAATAAATTTATCTGAACCATAACTACTACCGTTAATTTTAGTTTAAGTACACCGTATAACTTTTCAGTTGCTTTAGATCAACCAAAAGAATAAACTGATAATCTCTCCTTTCTGATAGGTTTTAGTTTTAAGGAATTAGCTAACTGTTTGGTACACCATGACCGTTCCGATCCATTATCTAACAAAGCACGCGCAGTTTTTGAAATGGTTGACTGATTTACTGAACATGTTAATAATAACAATGTACTGGTTTTAGATACTGTAGAATTACATTGCATAATGACAGCATTGTTTTCTGACTCGCCTACACTTGCATCAATTGGATTTTGCCTTTCAGTTTTACTGGCAACATTCTCAGTACGCAACAAATAATTATGATATTTACTTTAACAATACTTGCATTCAAACTTTAATCTACACATACGACTTAAATGATTTTTAGCAAAACATTTAAAACACCTATTTTAGCCTTTAATTTATTTCTTCTATGTTCTGCTGTTTTAAATTCACAAAATTCGTGCTCTGGGCTATTACAAAATACACAGCTCTTTTTCATAGTGGTAGCATAACTTCCCGTTGGCCTTCCATGATCTGCGTATCTTTTATTATAATTAGATTTTCTTAAATTATTTCTGTCTTCTCTATTAAAAGTTTGTTTTAATTTTAGGTGAATCTGGTTTCGTTCGAACTAAATATGTCCTTTCCCTAGATTGAATTTCACCTTCTAGAAACTTAAGTAATTCATGGAAAGTAAAGTCACTTTGCCATTTTCTATTAAATTCCAAGAGAAGGTCTTTTGGCATTGTCTCGAAAATTATTGACATTAACAAATTACCAAATGTTTCAGTTTCTATGCCTAAACATTCTAAATTTCTGATTTGTCCCTCAATTTTATCGAAAAATTTTCTCAAACTAACTATGTCTTGAGAATTATGAACCGCAGGAATTTTTAATAAATTGTTCATGTGAGTTTGTATTAAGGTATTGGTATTACGAAACCTACTGGTGAGTATATTAAGGGCTACCTTATACTTGCTTTCCGTTATCGCCAACCCAGCAATCGAACTCGCAGCTTGACCACTTACATACGATTTTAAATAATTAAATTTATCTATTTTAGAAAGATTGCAATTTTTATCAATAGCCAACTCAAACTGTCCAAAAACTTCTAACCACAATGACGGATCCGCATAAAATTGCTTAATGTGTAATTTAGGAAGTTTTACTGTTCTGCTTGCATTTACAATATGTGGAGAATATGATGTGTCAGATATTTCAGGACCCTTCAAACTCGCAATTTGATTTCTAACTCTATACTTCAAAATGGAAAGCTTCTCTGAATAATCTATGGAAGTTGACACATCACTTTCAATTACTTCAACAGGCAACAAAGCTTCTATACCTAAGTTTAACTCATTGAGTGCACTCTTCTTTTCAATAATTAACCGCAGTTTTTCATTTAGGGTATCTAAATCAATACTACTTAAATCCTTAAATATTTCCTTAATACTGTTCAATAATTTTGTAGCAGCAGCTCGAACTGACCTACGCTTCATTCAAAGAATATGTACTGTTAAGAAGGAAAACTTCGCAGAAGCAGAAGTGGCTCCCTTCCAACGAAAAGGGAAACAACTGCGCATGCGTGAAATATCTGTCGCCAAAAAGCGCCAAAGCTCGAAGCTGAATGTCGAAGTTGGTTTGGACAGATTCGACCGTAACGTTTAGAAAGAGTTTAAACAAAGAATAGGTTCTTTGGTTTCAAGTAGCGATATGGACAATGGAAGTTCAACAACCAGTGAAAATGAAACTTCACCTAATATTTCATAATTTCCGAGTTTAAATTATCGCGACAAGTCAAAGAGCGATTCATCTTAACCCGTGTTCCTCAATTTCCTATATACGTCGCGGAGGGGGAAAATGTCGGCTAGGTATCAAAGAACCGGCACATCACAGAGGGGAAATTCTTGCCAACAGATTCCGTCACCAAATCCCTTGGCGAATGTTCCCTTTTCTTTGTAGCGGCGTTGCAGACAAAGTGGTTTACATTACGTCTATGGAGCCTTTCCTTCTTTACATAGAGGTTCTTTGGCTTCATTGGAACTACTCTTATATCAGTCCCCTGTTGGCGAGAAACTCCACGACACGCCATTACTATCTAAATTTTTTGTTTACATTTCGGACTTTAAGCCTAAAATGTCTGCAAAAACGCGGTTTTCACATGTGCAAAAACCACGTTTTTACACACAATTTACGCTATAAGTCCGAAATAAAAACAAAAAATTTACATAGTAAAAGTGTGAAGTTTCTCACCAAAAATGTTTGACGAGAAACCATGTACACAGCGATCTGTTTTAACTTTAAAAAACATCAGAGAATAGCAGAATTCGTGGCACCGCGCAGAATTCGTGGCACTGTGCTGAAATAATCGCATAGCTCTCACCTCACTAAAATAACAATACATTTCCACAAAAATATACTTCTACCAGCCCACCAGTGAACAAATCGTTCATTATTAATAACATAATTCCCTTAAAAACCATGTACACAGCGATCTGTTTTAACTTTAAAAAACATCCGACAATTGCAGAATTCATGGCACCGCGCAGAATTCATGGCACTAAGCAGAAATCATGACATTCTGCAAACCTCGCTAAAATAAGCTAAAATAATAACAATAAATTTTAAAAATATATACTGTAAGCAAACTGTGAAGAAATAATTCATTAATAACACAATCATCTTAAATACAATATTCATTAAATACATTACAAAATGCATTAACATTCCCTGAAATACACGAGAAAAAACATAGCTTCACTTACCATTCAAAATTCTTTCGGACTTATGACACGTCATGCTCGGCTTCAAAAATCCTCACCAAAAATGTTTGATGAGAAACAACCATGTAGAAAGCAACTGGCTTTAACTTTTTAAAAAAATCACAGAAGGCCTTAACGCAACCTACGCTTTCCCCAAACATCGAAACTCCAAACTCAAAACAAAACCACGGCACCCACTCAACTTTCAACGTCAAAAGGGTTGCTATACCAAAAAAATCCCGCCAAAAACCATCGCGGAATACACAATCGCGCCAAAAACCAGCACAGAACACATATCGCCACATTTGGCGACCACATATATCCGGGGAGCAACCGGGGACTTATATCAGAGTAGAACCATTGTTTCCTTTTCGGAGTTTTTTTTTAGGAGCTTGAAGTCCTGAGAAATTAGGGATGCTTAGCGTTACAAACGCATCGTATATTTTCAGGCGCCCTCTTTTGGGTTGGCTTGTGACTAAGAGAAACAATTTTTCGTTGGATAAGCAGTTCTTGTAGCATAATCAATGGCATAATCTATATACAAAACACAATTATTATCGTTATAAAATATTTTTACGATTCTTGAATATATAAGTATAAATAGGTAAGTTTTTCTTGGTTAAATAAAATATATACAAGTCCTTTGCGGATTTTAGGTTCGGCTGAGGATCGAACCGATTATGCTGCAGTTCATAGAAAGACTATGCTTACTCGGCTATCAAGGTTTTTGAAAATTGTTACCATGAACTGTTATGAGCAGACAGTGAATGAACAGCTAGTTCTCATACCTACGCTTGGCTCAGCTTGCCATCTGAAAGAAGCCAATTAGCGCCTTTTTGGCGTGAACATAAAATATCCTTAACAAAATCTATATTAATATGAAGATGCACTGTCATATTTGTTTTAAGACTGAATTTTCAACTTTCGTCCATAAACTTGATGATTTGAGACAGGCTTTGATTTCATCTGTAGGTATACCTCTCTGGATTACCGGCAGAGTTTGTCGGAAATTACCAGCCAATAAAACTACCATTCCTCCCATAATATCTGTACTGTCTCGCAAATCCTGAAGAGCTCGGTTTAACGCTTCTGTAGCTTTTCTGTGAGACATCGTATTTTCATCCCACACTAAAAGCTTACATTGTCGAAGCATCCTACTTCGAGAGCTATTTTTACTGAAATTGCAGATAGGCGAATCTTTCTGCGCAAGATTCAACGGCAATTTTAAAACAGAATGTGGAGTACGGCCGCCGTTCAATAGTGTAGCAGCTATACCAGAAGAAGCTACAGCAACCGTTATTTTCTAGTCTTTTCTGACGGACAATAATAATAAATTTAGCAAAAACGGTTTCCCGGTTCCTCCAGGAACGTCGAGAAGGAAAAGTGCACCATTCCTGGAGTCTCTTCTACGTAACACCTTATGGAACCCATGACTTTGTTCTGGAAGTAACTGAGGGGCCAATTTTGCTACTTGCTGCTGCAGTACAAAGAAATTGCAATCTAATTAACGAGCAGTTTCTTCATTAAAGTAATTTTCGTCTGATCGTCGTGGAGTAAGCATTCCAAAATCTTGAAGCTTCTTCCTCACCATTGTCAAAACCTTGTTTTTAATTATGATCAGTGCTTTGTTATATATGTGCTCATTAAAAGTCATATTTGCATATACTTGCTGCAGTCGCCACAAAATATATTCCACGATGTCCTTCTTGTGCTTATCCAATAAAGGTTGAGGATTAGACAGGCCGCAGGATGATATAAGGGTTTCGTAAAGTTTCGTGATTTTATCTAGTGATCACCATTGTACATCTTCTTCCATAGTTTCGTTCCAATGGTTATCGTTCTCTAACAGACCCTGAGCTTCACATGCTTCTCTATAAGTTCGGTATTCTAGACTATTAACCATTTTAAGGTCTTTAAAGCTAGTTGGACCGCGAACATGATGGAATAAAATGCGCAGACAAAAACATTCAAAATTCGTTACATGGACGGTGTAGACACGACCAAGAGCGTCCGATCATTTATCCCCTGGCCAATTTTCAACAGGCATACCTTGAACGCGACGTTGCCATTTTTTTAGTTGTTCCGTGTATAATAACTTCGGAATACAATAATCTTTTCTCAAAAGTATCTGTCTGGTAAAGCTGGAAAAAAGCGGTCAGTGTGGTTTTAGGAGGAGATAAAATTCTTTCTTGAAAATTATTCTCATTAAAAAAACATGCTGTCCATTTTCTACGGCAAGATGTGTAACAGTCGGATATCTTTCATGTAATGGAAAACCAAGGAGCCGCCACGCTGCCTCATTAATAGTGATATATCGCCCTGCTTGATAGGTTTATATTTCATTCAGAGGCTGCAAGATACCTTCGGTACGCAGATTGTGAAGATCGCCTTGTTGCTCCCTTTATTGAAATATTTACAAATATATTTAATCACACAAACAGAGTTGTAGGCTTCAACATTAATGTAAGCATTAAACAATTTATGTAGAACGGGTGAATATGGCACAACCCAGCTATTATCAAAAGTCTAGACTACCTCACTGCGAGTTTGAATCGTAACTCTTCTACCACCATCTTCAGGTGCTCTTCGTCTGTATAAAGGATAACCCTTGTCATTGTGCACTGTTTCTTTTAGTAGCACCAGGGGGGACTTTTTCGCACATTTGGCATTTTTCGTGCAAGGTGATGCTGGATTGCGAGCTCTACAGGGACCATGAATCATTTTTTTGATTACGATCTCCTGCAAATTCTTATCTAGTTCTGGATCCGGGATTTCGGCGTTTATAATGTTATCTATTTGGTTGGATCGCAGCTTTTGTTTTAACCAAATAAGAACCTGCACATGTGGCAGACCTCGTTTCTGGCATTTAATGGAGTACATGTGACACTGGACGTTTCCAAATACTTACAGCATAGTTTAAGAGCCAGCTTAATTTCAAAAATGGTCGAAGCAGAATGTAGACGATATCTTGGTGATTTAGACTGTAAGTCTCTATCACCAACGAAGATTGATCTCCTATTAACCTTTTTAAGGAACGAGAGAATTTGATGTAATTGGGCTTAAAAGCTAATACAGTTACTGAGAGAATCAATGAGATTACAAATCAATTAAATGTTATTCAGCTAAAAGCTAAAATGCAAGCAAATACTAACGTTAAATGAACGCCTAGTACTAAGACTAAAAAAAAGAAATCGACCATAGACGAGGATGGTTTTATTTCCCCACGAAATACGCTAAAACGCATACGATCAGATAGCGACATCACTGAACCTCCGCAAAAAAATTATTGGCAGAACTTCAGAACGATGATGAAATGGATAGTAATGAAAATGAAGATCAATTTATTACACCTAAAAAGACCGCTACCCATATTCCCCCAATCGTCTCGCTGAAACTGAAGAGCAATTAGGTATAAAAACTCTAACGCAGGAATGAAATGAAAGACATTAAATATTCGCGCTAAAACAATAGATGATTACCGAAAAATAACCAAAATGTTTCAAGACGAAGGAGTGCCCTTTCACACATTCTCAGTAAACTCAAATAAACCCATAAAAAATTACCGCGCACTCCAAAAATTGAAGCCATTCAAAAGGAACTCACCGACCTCCAAATACCTGTTCTCAAAGTAAGGAACTTACTAGCTTTCGAGACAGCCAAGTTGTGAATCTCCCTTTGTTTCTCGTGGAAACCAAACGTAACGAAGCTGGGAACAAAATTTGGCGATTAGAAAAATTACGTGGATTAGACCTTTTAGTCAAAAATTACAAGAAGAAGCCTGGCCCAGTGCAATGCCACAAGTGTCAGCGCTATGGTCACGCGAGAGAACATTGCCACTATAAGGAGCGATGTCTAAAATGCGCAGATTTTCACGAAACCTTCAGCTGCAACATACCGAAGGAGAAACTACCAGTACGCTGCGAATTTTATGGCAGAAGTCACTATTCTTCTTATAAGGAATGCGAAAAATATCACAAAACCAAGAATATAGAACCGTCAACAGCGATCGAACAAAAATCTGTATTTGACTTGAACAAAACGGAATACCTCGCTCTACCCAGATCCAAAAACGAAGAAAAGCAAACTGCAAATGCAAACTGGAGAAACAGTAAAAACGCGATCGAAGAACCACAAGAAAACATGGATAAAAAAGCAATTAAACAAAGCAAAAGAACTTTTTACCAAGCTCAAACAGTCTAAGTCAATTATGGCTAAAATAGAAATCGACATGGAAGTACTTGCTAGCAGTTTGACAAAAGAAAATCTGCTAATTATCGCAGCTTACAACCCTCCTATGGATATTGACCTACAGGACTTATTAATGTCTACTAATTACCCAACCATTCTGGCAGGCGATCTAAATGCAAAGGATTATTTATGGAATACTAGGAGAAATAATAGAATCGGAAGACTCCTAAAGAACTATATCGAAGCAAATAATATTCGGCTTATTGCCGCGAAAGCTTGTACCCATTATAAGAGCGGAAACTGAGATATCTTAGACGTCGCTTTAGTCAAAAACCTTTATCAGACTCCCTACTTAGAGGTAAAAGAAGAACTTTCGTTGGATCATTTCCCTGTAAATTTTGATTTTGATGGGTTTTACCCTTTTCCTCCCAAGATTCACACTAAACTAAATTGGAATATGTTCACTGACAAGTTAAAACCTTTACCCTGCAATGCAGAAATAGGCTCAGGAAAAGATATATCATACGCAAGATCCTTCCTTAAAAAGACAAATTATCTTAATAGGAAAATTTCAGAAGATATTAGTGATTTTCGCTCCGAATGTTGGGATTCCCTTCTAGAAAATCTTGGAAATGATACCGATAGATTTTGGAAAATTGCGAAATCCGCTAGGAAAGAAAATGACGTGGCCCCGTTAAACCATTTAGGCTCTACATACTACTCGGAAATCGAGATTGCAAACATCTTCGCTAAAAACCTAGAAGAAATGTTCAAACCAAACTTGCCATTTGACTTGCGACACGAGGAAGATGTCAAAAACACCGTTAACGTTATAAAAATGAGAGAAAACACTCAAACTACATCTCCCCCGTCTCACCAAAAGAAGTTCAATTAATTATCAAGAAACTTGACGCAAAAAAAGCCCAAGGCTACGACGGCATAAATAATAAGGCGCTAAAAGCTCTCCCCCCAAGCTATCTTGTTTTGCTCACAAACATCTTTAATGCTTGCATAAAAAACAGCTACTTTCCACAATGGAAACACTCAATTACAATCACAATTCTGAATCCGGAAAAAAATCCCTCAGATGCATCAAGGTATAGACCAATTAGTCTGCTACCGGCCAACGGTGAAGTTTTTGAACGCGCCCTAAACTACAGGATTAGCAAACACTTAGAACGTCTCGATCAACTAGATACCGCCCAATTTGGATTTCGAAAAAGTTATAATACTATGTATCAGGTGCTGAATTTAGTCGAATACGTCTCAAAAGGTTTCTTTCATAAAGATGGAGTAGCTGTTTGTTTTCTGGATCTAGAGAAAGCCTTCGATAAAGCCTGGAACGAAGGCTTGATCTACAAATTAAATAATTTCATATTCCCTATTTCATTAAGCTGATGATCTCTTTCCTCAAAAGAAGGACTTTTCAAGTTCGCGTCGGAGATTCCCTTTCCCAGAAGAAATTAATGGCTAGCGGAGTTCCGCAAGGATCTATTGTCTGGCCAAAATTATTTAATATTTATATCAACGATCTCCCAAATCCTCTAACTGCAAAAACCCTAAATTATGACGACGACACAGTTATTCTGTCTAGGTCTAAAAACCCTCAGCTCGCACTTTATAAATTGCAACTCCATGTCAACATTGTCGCCATCTGGTGTCGACTTTGGAAGATAAAAATTAATACTGCAAAATGTAATATCGTCCAATTCCGAAGATACAGAAGAAATATGCGCACGAACTCGGATATTAAAATTGCAAACGAAATCATCCCAGTCTCAAGCTCTGCGAAATACTTAGGTGTTATCCTTGACGATCGCCTCTCATTCAAAGAACACGTCATCTATCAAGTAGATAAAGCAAGTAAAGCCTATATGGCACTTGACAGTTTAATCAGTAGAAGATCAAGATTTAATATCAAAAGAATGCTCTACCTGACCTTAATTGGGCCTATTCTACTAAACGCAACCACGCCTTGGGCCATTGCTATCAAAACAGAAAAAAAATCGCGTCCTTACAAAACAAAATACTCAGAGCCATCACGAACGCACCGTGGTTCGTCCGAAATAGCATAATTCATGATGATCTCAAACAGCGCCGGATTTAGCATTTTTCCTGGGTGGGGCAAAAACGTAAAACTGCCGCCCTCACTCATCTTCCTTTAAGTTTCTGTAACAAATTTTAAATTTTTTAATAAACATAGAAATAAGTACGGTTTGAGATAAAATATAAAATCTATTTTATAGTAACAAATTCTTTATATGCAATTTTTATTATAAAAGAAATGTGCATAACAAATGGTTTAGTTTCTTTACTTACGGCAAAGCATAAGAGGGCTATCTGCCTAAGAAAGATGCCTTCACTGAATACTTTCTAAGAGTAATCGGCTCGTATGCAAATTATGCATGAGCGAAACGACAGAAACGCCCATGCAACCAGCTAATTCGCCGGGATTCTAACCCCCGACCGAACTGTAAGTATTCAGACTTTATCGCTCAGCCGCAAGCAGCCCGACACACATACCAAAAATTATATTAAATTAAAAACCCGTGCGAACACTCTTAAATAATCAATACACTGAAATAATCGAATTTACATTTTCCTCAAATAGGCATTTTTTTTTCAATATTTTGCAACAATAACTACTCATACTAATAAATGATACTAATAGAAAACGATTCAATACTAAACACTAAAATAGTTCAGCACAGTACAAAAAGGGGAATCACACATTACTAAATAATCAAAAATTTTATTTAAATAAATATAAGCAAATTACAAATCACTAATGCAATGGATTGAATAATTTTATACCGATTTCTCTATACTAACAGTAACTTTAACCTAGTACGTTAAAAATTCATTTCACAATAACGCCTTTATGTAGCCCACTCAAGAAGTCTACACAGCCCGATAACATAATAAATACTAGCATATTCACACAAAAGACTATTTTTGCACTGTAATAATCAAATTTACATTTTCTCTGAAATACGCAGTTTTGCAATATTTGAAACAATAATTAGCCAAACTAATGGAAAACGATTCAATACTAAATACTAAAGCAGTTCCGCATAGTAAAAAATATAGAAATCACATATTACCAATGACTATCTTAAACAAATATATACAAGTTATAAATCACGAATGAGATGGATTCAATAATTAACCCACCAGTTTCTCTAAATTAACAGGAATTTTAACCTGGCACTTTAAAATTTCATTTCACTATAACGCCTTTATGTAGGCTACTCAAGAACTCTACTATCGTCCTCACACAGCCGGATAACGTAATAAATACTTACATATTCACATAGAAGACTATTTTTGCACTGCAATCGTCAAATTTACATTTTCAATGAAATGCGCAATTTTGTAATATTTGCAACGATAACTAGCTAAATTAATAGAAAATGATTCAGTACTAAATAGTAAAGCAGTTCAGAATAGTACAAAAAATAGAAATTACACATTACTAATTGATATCTTAAATAAATATATAAAAGTTATAAATCACGAGTGAAATGGATTCAATACTTAAAACACCAATTTCTCTAAATTAACAGCAATATTAATCTGCCACTTTAAAATTTCATTTCACTATAAAGCCATTATGTCGGCCACTCAAGAACTCTACTATCGTCCTCACACAGCCGGATAACGTAATAAATACTTACATATTTACAGAAAAGACTATTTTTGCACTGTAATAATCAAATTTACATTTTGTCTGAAATATGCAGTTTTGTAATATTTGCAATACTAACTAGCTAAATTAATGGGAAATTATTCATACTAAATACTAAAGCAGTTCAGCATAGTACGAAAAATAGAAATGGCACATTACTAATAGTAGCTTAAACGAAGATATACTTGTTACAAATCACTAACGCAATGAATAATGAAATTCCTTTTTATCAATAACATAAATAAGTCCTAATGTTCAATCAAATATCCAGTCGTAATAAAAAATAATAGTTAATTACAACGCTCTTAAAAGATTAGGGGATTAAAATTTTACTCTGCGAGCCTTTTGTTCTGCAAATAAGTCTACGGCATAGTCATAATTAATTTGATGTGCTGTTTGATTTTCGATTGCCAGAATTGCTAGACTTGGTAAACGCTCCTGGCTCATCGATGATCGCAGATAGTTTTTAATAAGTTTTAATTTGCTAAAACTTCGCCACAGCTTGCGAATGTAGTTGGAAGTGTAGAGTAAATCCGCAGCGCAATGCAAATATAGTTAAAAGCATCCTGCGAATCATAGGTGTAGATTTGTTGCAAGAGATTGAAAGCGCTAGCCTTTTTTATGTCGCCGAATAACATTGGAGCTTGTTCTTTAAAAACGGCAAGTTCCTAGCAGAACTGAAATGCGTTTAGATCTCGCTCATACTTTTGTGCAAGATGTGCTCCATTCTTTTGCAGTTGTTCAATTGACATATTCAATATTTCACGACCATTGAGAAATGCGAAATTTGAATTTAGTGTAGTAGCGCTGTTTACCCTCGTTTTAATTTCTGCTACGATTCGATCAAATACAATTTTTATTGCATTAGAAAATAGCTGAACAGGATGAAGTGTCCGTGATTCGTCCTCGCACCATTCATCAAATTGTCTTTTGCGCTTTAGAATTCGTTTATTAGTCAGAATAGGTTCAACTTCAATTTTTTCGGCTACTGATTTAGACTCTTCTATCCAATATTCCATAGGAATTTCTCTCATTTTTTGCAAAGTTTTGGTTAGAGCTTCCATTAATGTGACGGAACGCGCAAGAATAATATCTTCCTTTTGAATTTCAACATTTAATCGATTGATTTCTCGAAGAATATTTGCCCAAATTGTCAGGCTGATAATAAATTCAAAATTTTTTACAACATGCAGTAGATGTCCTGCTTCGTACTTTGATTCCGCACTAAGAGAAAGATCTTTAATTTCTTTCAATTATTTTACTAATTCTGGTAAATTCGTTATAAGGGCTTTCACAGCTACATATTTTGCTGACCATCTCGTCTGGCTGCTTCCTTTTAAGTTGGTCTTTGTGCATTTTTTCATAATATCCCATCGAATTGTGGATACGACAAAAAAGCTAAATATCTTCTGGATAATTCCAAAAAGGTTAACTGCTTCGGGGCACGATGAGGCAGAATGCACATCGACAAGATTCAAAGAATGAGCCAAACATGGCACAAATTCGGCCAGCTCATTCGTTTCTGTAATCCTGGCTTGTACTCCTTTATAAGTGCCGGCCATATTAGATCCGTTATTGATTGACCGCGACATTGTCCAATATCCAAACCATCAAGTGACAGTTTTTCCACAATCCGTTGAGAAATACATTCTCCTGTCTTTCCACCAACTTCTATGAAATCAATAAAGCTTTCTTTTATTTCACACACATCATCACATATTTTTACGTATCGAACCACCTGGCTCATTTGTTCCGTATGCGACACATCTGGAGTGCAATCGAACATTATTGCATAATATTTGGCTTCTTTGATATCGTTTAAAATGCTATTGCGAACTGTTTTCGCCATTATATCAATAATTTCATTTTGAATTGTTTTTGATAAATATGATATTTGTCCCTTTTTTAGGTGTTCTAACTGTTACTTAAGAATTGAGGTATGTTTCTCTAGCAGAGTCATTAAATTCAAAAAATTGCCTTGACTAGGCCGAGGACACTTTGTGAGCAGACTGCTAGGGGTTTATCAGACCCACGGAAAGAAAGACAGTTTGTTGAAAGGTACAATACAGCATCTATAATTATGTGCAGGATCTCTCTCCATTTTTCTTTCTCTGTGTGAATCAGTTTTTCAATGTCATGATCGATGCCTTGACACGATTTCATTTGTTGTAGTCGAATTTTCCACTTAATCATGCACTCTCTGTGAATTTCAGATGCTTCGTGCTCAGTTAACCTTTCTGAAGCTCTTTTCTAATTAACGAATCCTGTAGTGCACATCATTTGTTGTAGTCGAATTTTCCACTTAATCATGCACTCTCTGTGAATTTCAGATGCTTCGTGCTCAGTTAACCTTTCTGAAGCTCTTTTCCAATTAACGAATCCTGTAGTGCACAATGTTGATGTAGCGGCAGTGGCATGTTTCTGATAAATCTTACAGGGTGTGTAGAGACATTAGGTATTTTTTTTGGAAGCAGGAACAATGAAAAATATGCACTGCCTTCGCCGGGGATCGAACCACTGACCTCTGAAATACCGGCTCAGTGTGACCATTACACCACGAAGGCACGCTAAGAATGTGGGAGATATACCTTATAGGTGAATAAAAAATTGCATTTTTAAGTTTAGAATATATAAGCCAAGATCTTTTAATCTTTTCACTATTTGCTAATGATCTGTATCACAATGAAGATGTCAAATGTCTGCCATCACGTTCAGTGGACCTAAGGTCTATATTTTCTGGATGAGTCGTTCACGTAGAGGTTGAATAAAGTGGGGCCCAAAAGGGACCCCTGCGAGAATAGCACGGGGGGATGAGAGTGTTCCAGAAACGTGAACAACGAAGTGTCTACCGGTTAGGTAGGCCCATCCGCATCTAAATGAGAAAATTCTTTATATCCTAATTTCATGCCCTCTAGATGTTCGTTTGAGGTCGTTGAAGAAGGTTTTTCTCTCAGTTGCTGAAATGTAGTCAGTTTAAAGATGATAGATGAAGATTCTTCATCTTGGTTATGCAAATTGCAAGAAACATCAATATCCTTTAGAATCTCGGTATCTGGAAGTTGAGGCAGTGTTTGACGGTTCGTCTTTTGCGTGAAGCCATTTTTTCATTTTAGCTGCAATTTGTTTTCTCTGTTCGGTCCTATCTTTTGCTCTTTTTCTATATTCTGCTCCTGAGACTTTTTTTTCTAGACGCTCTCATGATTTTTTTTACTATAAATAATATACTTCATAAAAAACTAAAAATTGACTTAATTACACTCAACAGTCTTAGGGTCGCGTCTTAGGGCTCGCGGATGCGAGTAGTAACTAAATGGTTGCGTCTCGCTGAATATGGTGAAGAATACTGAAAGCAGGCATATTAAAAGAAAATGAGACAACAAAACGCTCTCCAAACTTAAAAAACTTAAAAAAATATAAAAATAATAAATCCATTTTTTAAAACCTAAATTGCCAACTGGCTGCAAAAAATGAAAATGCCTTACTTCTTTTCTTAGAGGCATAGTCCTCGTTGACGGTCTGCTGTATATTCTCGATGTACATTAATCTGAGCTATTTCATCGGTCCAGGATGGTACAAGGTTAATTTGTACTGGGCGTTAGAAAATAGTTACAATTTACAGTGCTTCTCCATTTACTTTCCAAGAGGCTTCGGTGTGAAAATAAGGCGCCTCTATGCTATCGTTCTGTTTCGCATTTGAATATCCCCGTCTAGAGAGAGGACAACAGAGAGACTCCAGACGTCACTTACAGGGAAGACCAAGGCGTTTACGGAGTACCTTGGTAATAAAATTACAATTACCTCCCCATCATCGAAACGAAACATTTAAATAAATAATGGAAACAATGGGTAAAGAGACCGAGAGGAAGACCGTTAAGTGTTTAACAAAGATAAGTCCCCTGACGAAATAGGGGAGGACGGGGGTGAACCTAATGAGCTTATAAAGCGAAAAATGTTTTCCTGTCTCCTAGACACTCCAGGAAGTCTTCACGCTCTCCAACTCACAAGACCTCCTCTTACAAAAAACTAAGGGTTACATTTACTTTTACTTTTCGAATAGCAGCCAAGCTGAAAAGAAACATAGAGAAATATAATTGCAAATCACGAGAACAAGTAAAAAATATCTAATAAGCAGGTAATTACCTGAATAAATAAATACGAGAGCTAAATGCAAGAAATTTTCCCCAATACTTTGAGCTTGCCCTGATATTTCATGGAAAAAGAACTACTGCATGTGAAGCATTTCATTCAAAATTCAGTGCGAATTTTGACTCATCCGAATAAGATGGGATGGCAACATAAACAAATTCTAATATACAGCAAAAAGAAATATACGATGCAAGTTTAAAAAGAAATGGATGAACAGGAAATTAAAAATTCTAAGCGATGAGGGTAAGAGAGTTCGAAATTTTTCGTTTAATTATGAACAGATTTCATATGTTCTTAATTATTAATTAAACATGTATTATAAATTAAATGTGTTTCATAGTATATCGGTGAGAGAAATAATGGAGAAACAAAATAAATATTTAAACATTTCTTACATTTCTTAAAATATGGAATCTGTAAGAAAGTTAAATAAGTTCAACTTCAGTCATAAAAAATTGGAAAAGTAAATAACAGCTTAGTATGACATACATTATAATAACATTTGTGTGAATTTAGAACCGTTTAAGAAACCGAATATTTAGATTTAATGAAAAGAATTTTTAAAATTAGATTAGAACTGTTGACCTAAATTGGTGAATTCGAAAGTTAAGACCATTCCATTATTTAAGAAGATTCATTAATATTTATCTAGAAGGAAAAAATAATTTAAATTGGAGTACAAATTAATATTAGCATCTTCTCTTAAATTCGATATCTGATAGGTTGATTATATATATATATAATACATATATATATATATAACATAACTTATGTTACTGTTTATGTTATATATATATATATATATATATGTGTGTGTGTGTGTGTGTGTGTGTGTGGTGCCTATGTTGAACGACAGATGGCGCTGAATTGGACAGGGAACGGAATTCCATCTAATGTGGCAGTTGGCCTCGAGACGTATTGAATGAATAACGAAGCTAGATTTAAAGACGTAAACAAAAGTGTATCCTAGAAGCGAACTAAATTTACATAAACTTATTTGTAAAAAATGTAAATACTTTAAATGTAATTAAATGTGCTGTCCTTTCAAGAAGTTTCTTAGATGTCTTTTTAAAAAAGGTATTACCCCACAATTTATTCAGAAGTGGGATTAAGGAATGCTTCAAGCAATTATTGAAAATCTACATTGATGCTGATATAGAACGCCATAATTAACTAGCTGGATTACCAATTGAATGACTATTCGAAGCTTGAAGGTATGTAATTTTGTTTTCATATTTTAAAATGATTTTAAGTGACATTAAAAAAATCTACGTTGCATTGAAGAATTGTAAAGCAGATAAGATTAGAACTTTACATAGATTTATTTTTGATTCTGATGGAGATCGGTCAAACCGAAAGAGAATTAGGAACTTTTCTGGATTTGATTTTGCTTTAGATAGTGACGAATTTCAAAAGAAATTAAAACATGTAGAAGAAAGTTTTTCATTTAATGAGCTAGTTACAATTTCTAATATCCTAAGCATTTCATTCGAAGGCGATAAATCAGAGCTAGCAAAAAGAATTCTATCTTTATTATGCAATATTGAAACATTAGCTGAAAATATAAATGGCGCCGTTACGTCTAGCTCGGATGAATCGGAAACAGAAGTAGAAAGAATACCAAACGATTTTTCAATGCAGCGCAATATTTTCGATAAGAAAAATTCTTCTATACAGTGTGATTATGCTTGTAAAAATGTTATTAATGGAAATTCTATAATTCAGAATGTTAATATTAATTATTCTGATATCGAAAGCACAATTACGAAGTTTAGTGCAGAATCGCATGAAAATGTTTTTCGTTGGATCGAGCATTTTGAAAATACTTCTAATCCAAGAGTATTATTTTATCCCTAAACTCAGACAGAAAGTAGAAAATATCATAGCAAACTGCGTTCATTGTATTCTTGTGAATTATAAGAAAGGAAAGAAAGAAGGTTTCTTACACCCAATACATAAAGAAGATGTGCCGTTAAAAACGTATCATTTAGATCACCTTGGTCCTTTGGAGGGTACACATAAAAATTATAAGTACATCTTAGTAGTAATTGATGCATTTACTAAATTTGTATGGATTTATCCTAAGAAGTTCACAACATCTGCTGAAGTTATAGCGAAGTTGGAGATACAAAAGGCTGTATTTGGCAGTCCTTCTCAAATAATCTCGGATAGAGGTACAGCTTTCACCTCCAGCGAATTCGCCGATTATTGTTCTAAAGAGAACATTAAACATCATTTGATTACTACCGGCCTGCCTAGAGCTAACGGTCAAGTTGAACGTATCAATCAGACTATCATATCAATTCTTTCAAAATTG
>KK116021.1:0-77686 GCA_000611955.2 Stegodyphus mimosarum
AGATAACACCAAGAAATTCGCCGAGGTGTGCTAGCGAACGCAATTCGTTTTACCCTCCACGCGCTTATTAAAGCCTGTTTTTCTGCTGCTTCACCTACACACACGTGTACGCTTACGAATTTAGCATACAAGATTTGCATTTTTATCTTAAAGCAGTGGTTTTTTTTTCTTCAGCTCAGTTCTTTTCAGGCAATTTGATAAAATACGCAAATTCTCTTAATTTATTTCACCAGTGTATATAATACCTCAAAATATCTTTTTTTAAAACTGAAGAATATAGAAAAATATAGTTAAAACAATTAAAAACAAATTTTAAAATTAAAATTAGTTTCTAGGCAAAAACAAGCAGTTCGGTCAGCGTTCAAGAAGGCAGATTTTTCGGTGCACAAAGCTGAAAGTTTACTTTCGGTCCTACTCGGCAAAAAGACACCGAAGGTGCAGAAACTCGCTTAACTCACTCTTCCGCTAAGTTTTAAATGCAAAAAAAAATATGGCTGATATGGCGAAAAATTAGGCCTAGCCTCTCTTAAACAACGTTTAAATTGATGATAATTCTATAACTATTGCATGCACATTAGCTAAAGGCATAAAAACTTTAACCAGGAGATAAGAACAACATATTTCAATCATTTTTAAGGAAAAAAAGGCACAATTTACCAACATGTAAGAATAAAAAAAAACTGAGATTACGGAGCAGAGTAACATAGTGGGTGTATATATACATACTTTTGGTGAGGCCGATTGCAACCAAAACGGGAGGTGCACAACTGCATGTTATAGCAGTCCTATACACAAAATTTCAACGTTCTGAGGTTACTTTATTTGAGTTATGCGAGATACATTCATAGATACGTACGTACATACGTACAGACGTCAAAAAAAATGTCTTCTGAATCCATATTAAACCTTTTTTACAACCGTTTTGAGAAAAAGAATCCTTTATTCTGTCCTTACGTACAGATGTGTTATGTTGATAATTGTTCGAATTCTCGTTTGAGAAAAGTAAATAAAGTTACTACTTTTTAGTAAAAAGTTTTTAGTATCATTGAAGCATTGGCTTCTTAGTAAAAAGCCAATGCTTCAATGATATTTTTCCTTTATTTCTTTTTTTTTTTACCAAGAAAGCTTCGTTTCCTTGTAAAAGAATTCAGGAGAGGGGGGAATTTCGCTCTGTCATCTTTCAGGGTCTGACACACTTCCGTAGAACATTCTAGAAAGAAAATTGCATTGTTCTGTTGCTTTGAATAGATTGGATACATGATGAATTTAGAGGGGTTAACGTTTCACCTACAAGGAAAGGCTACTGCTTTAGTGATATAAGTGTCCGGTTTCGCTCCGGGTATTTGAATAGTTGCGCGTGCGCAGTTAACATGTTTTTGTCATATGGGTGGAAAAAAGTGGAAATTGGTCTCTAATAAGGGGGCGAAAATCTAGTTTTGTGGTAGCCTATGTTTTCTTGTGATGGAAAGAGAATTTTTGAGTACGAGTCAGAGTTTTATGCTTGACGCCTTAGGATGATGTAGTTTCCTCTCGCAGTTGTTAAGGCGGGGAGTATTTATGCATTTATGTCCTGTCGGTCGGTTGCTTGGTTATCATCGAGATTAATAAGACTTCTACACTTTATGCCGGGCGATCGAGAGAGGAGGTAGCTTCTTTCTGGCAGTTGTTAAGACAGAGGGGACAACTATGCCCTACTTTCCGCTAGAAGAGAAAAAATGAAGTTGTTTGAGTCTTGTAATGAAATACCAGATCTAGCGAACTGTTAGTAGCTTTGAGATGAATGCGACTCTGTTACCGGAAACCCAGGGAGCGGAAAAAATGAGCTCTTATTAACAGGTCAACGCAATGCCTGAATGTGTATGTGAGGCCCGTAGTCGTCATCTTGAAGCATCGTCCTGATATTTGCTAATACCCGAGTACAGACATTTTTTTAGTACTCTCTTTCAACATCAATGAGTAAATATAGCAATATTTTAACCGGGCTAATTGATCATCGTATTCTTCTTACATGCGTTACGCACGTGCCTCTCCAGAACTGCTCGACGTGACGGATCCTGAATTGTATCGTGCCATTTCCATGTACCTGAAGTCGGATTTCTGAGGGCTCTACTTTCTAGTGTTCCTATCTTGATTTTTTTTTTCGGAGACGCCAGATTTTCGCGGAGTAGTTTCTTCTACTGAACTACCGGCTCCTGACTTTTCCCCGATCCTGTTGATTAGAAGTGCTCATTTTGGTTAAAGTGACGTCCACCGAACATTTAGATAACTTTTTCTTATATGCATATATATATATATGTTTGTTTAAACTAAACAGTTTCCCTTAAATTCTGAACTACTCTTAAAGTGAATAAATGTAATAGGATTTAGTAGGAATGAGCAGTAAAAAATATAATTATTAAAGTGAAGTGAAAATGCTGACAAGATTAAGGAAATGTTCTAAGTCAGTAAGAAATGTTGTTTTCTTGTCTAAAAACCATCCTTTTTCTAATGTAGGTACTTTATGTGTTACTTATTCATTAACCTAGAACTGAAAGTTAAATCTATAGCAGTATGAACTGTTAGATGGAATTTTTACGGTATCCTGTCGTTAAACTATGCTGAATCCAACGGAGGGTAAAACATGTCTACTATACCTGTTTCCAGTATCTTAATAGCTTTCGTGTTGAATAGTAACTCAGTAGGTCTTCTGTTACATTTAGTTGCAGTTAGTTTAAAGTCAATAGATAGTAAATGAAGTAGAAAAAAATGTGTTATTTATTGAAACAGGAATGCGAACTTACTACAGTCTCTTAGACTATAAATAAAATTTCTGATTAAGCTTGAGTTTATATTATGTTATCATTTGAGTATTGTATCCTTCACATAACTGATTATTCACTGATGCACGATCCCGGAAATGAAAACACAACGCAATATATTACATTATCTTCGGTCTTAAATTTAAGTTGGTGAAAGTGACTTAAATATAGATTATAAGTTACTAAGAATTAAGGTAAATTTATTAACCTCTGGGTACAATAAAGAAACCTTTATGTGTTACATTTTTGAAATTTTCACGCGAGGTTAATTATTTTAAATTGTACATTGGTACCATACAAATTTTACATTGGTGCCATGTTACAATTTAATAGATGTCACGCAAAAACATCGTTAAATTGCATTCGATAGCGGTCAAAATGGATATTTTCCTTGAACTATGGTACCGGGAATTTTTCATGATTATAATACATCCTTTACTTCGTACAAGGAAGTAAAAAGGAAATTTTCATGTCTCGCTACAAGGTACTGGCTTCTTTATAGAATTTGGAGGCTGTTCGACAAGATTAAGACCTTAAATGAGCCCCTCCCATCCCTGATAAAAGTCGCTTTTCTCATGATGCTAAACTTCGAACTAGTGCTGCCTCTTTTGTGTCTTTAATCCATGGTACCCATAAGCCTTGTCGAAAGGTATGGTCCGGCTAGTTACTAAAATGTGCGCTGTAACTCTGTAAAACCGCCTAATTATTAGTCCAAAGGGATTTAGTCCCGAAGGACTATTACTTTCGTTTTGCGATTTTGCGTCAGATTACAATACTTCGTACAAGGAAGTAAAAAGATGCATTTTTACTACACGTAATGAAATTATGTATGAAATGTTTGCGTTATTTCGCAATAGTAAACAAAGGGTGCGAAAAGAATTATTCTCTGTTGCATATATCTTATGCAGTATTTTTTCCTCTGCCAGTTTATTTCAAAAGATGCAGTATTGGAGCACTAAGGTCAGAAGCTGCTGTAATCAAAACCTAGTTAAAGATAATTAAAACTTAGTTTAAGATGAATTAGCTCCCAGTATAGCTTTTAAGTATAGCACCCGCTATTTATTAAATTTATTGGTTAATAAATTCAGAAGCTTATCACATTCAGATTTTCAGGACCCAAAGCAAATACATACATATCAATGAGAAAACCGTCGTTTATTAAACTCATCTCCGCAGATTATTAAACTCAGTTTGGCAAAAGACTGATTTTTCAATGTTAGAATATCCTGTTTGTACCATAAGTTATTTTCTTCTTCAGGACTTTCCGTATGACTTAGGACGTAACTGGAAGCATACTCGACACGTTTTCGAGGGGTCCAGGATTCGAGTCCCGGCGAAGACACTGCACATTTTTCACGTCCTCTGCTTCAAAAAACCTAATGACTACAGTATTTATCAAAGTTTTTCGTAGTTCATCAGTTTAAGGTATTATGTACCGTGGTTTTATATGTGCGGGTATGTAATATTTCAATAAAATGGCTTTGGCCGGAGTTTTCCTACACCCTTCCAATCTCTGTTCCCGTGAGACATTGCTTTCATAATTCTTTGTCCTCAGTAGACTTCGAAAGCAGAATTTCCCGCCTTCTTAGCATTCCTTCGTGGTGTAATGGTCAGCACGCTCGGCGCGTATTCGAGAGGTCCGTGGTTCGAGTCCCGGCGAGAGCATTGCTCCTTTTTCATGTCTCCTGTTTAAAAAAACACCTATGTATCTACAATGGTGCCCGAACTAAAAGGTGGTAAATGATAATTCTTCACCACCAGGATTTGGCGATCGGGTCCCCTAATCCCCATCGCCCTTTAAAAGGGGGAGTATATAAGGTATTTCTCCCGCCTTCTTGGCATGGTTTCGTGGTGTAGTGGCAGCACGCTCGAAACGCATTCGAGAGGTCCGTGGTTCGAGTGCCGGCGAGGGTATTACTCATTTTTCACATCTCTCCTGCTTCTAAATAACCTAATGTTATTAAACTATGAATTAATAAATGGTTACTTTTTCACCCTTCCTCTGTGCTGGTAATTCATTTACGCCTGTGCGAAAATCTGCCAGGTTCGTTGTAGGATCTATTTTTAGTTTATATGAAGTAACAGTGACATATCTTACAATGTTTCGAACATTAGTAAATCACCGAGGAAAGTTATGAAGCTTCACCTTTAGAATATGTGTCAGTTCACAGAAATATTGAAATAACGGTATAAAACGGTAAAAAATAACGGTAAAAAATATAACGGGTATAAAAACGGTTTATGAAAATGAATAAAGTATGACAGAAACAAATAGCGAAAGTGATACAGAAAAAAGGAATAACATGCCTTCCTCAACTGAATCTAAAAAACACTGCATATTCTAAAAGATTTATTGAACTGAAAGCTGCTGATCAAAAAAGCTATCAACAGTTTTGCGAAATTAAGAATACAATTGAAAAACTGCTGTTGAACAAAATTAAACAAAAAGCGGTAGAACAATTGTTTGTAAGCGATAAAATTTCATCAAGGCGTAATTATAAAAAAATTAATGAATCTAAAAATTCAGAAAATAGTTTAATTTCAGTATTAGCATTGAATTATTATTTTTGGAATTGTTAATGAATTAGTCGTTAGTTGTAACTTTACCTGAAACATTTAAAATTGATATCATGGTTTGTAATATACAAGTCACCATCTGTTATACTCAGCCGCTTAATAAACTCAAATACTTTTGGAACGGAAGGAATTTTAATAAGCGTTAGGTACTGTATTCGTTTTTTAACTTGAATTTGGATCTCCCAAGTCCCAAGCATTATGAAGATTAAAATCGCCGGAATAGAATATGTTAAATCAGCAATGGACTGTGTGTTTATAAGTCACATGAATTTATCAGGTATTTCTTCCGCCTTCTTAGCATGCCTTCGTGGTGTAATTGTCAGCACACTAGGCGTATATTCGAAAGGTCCCAGGTTCGAGTCCCGGTGAGAGCATTGCCCCTTTTTTCCCATCTCCTGCTTTAAAAAAAATACCTAATGTGTCTACAGTGGCGCCTGAACTAAAAATGGTGGTGGATGATGATTCTGCACCACCAGCATTTGGCGATTGGGTCTCCTAATCCCTAGTCGCCCTTTAGAAGGGGGAGTATATAAGGTATTTTTCCCGCCTTCTTAGCGTGCTTTATTGGTGTAATGGCCAGCACATTCGGAACGTATTCGAGAGGTCCGAGGTTCGAGCCCCGGCGAGGGCATAGCTCATTTTTATTGTACCACTGCTTCAAAAATAATTTAATGTCTCATAAATATGTAAGTTTTATCTTAATTTTATAACAGTTATTTTAAGTTTATGCACCCTTCCTATCCCTTTTAGCTTCAGCTTACAATTTCTTACCAGAATGTATTTTCAGAAACGCGGTTAATGCAAATGAGTAAGAATAGTATTTAAGTCGATTTTTCACTGACTTCGTTAGAGAGCCCGAGTTCCTGACTAGCGCGCGTTTGCCTTTGGTGTCTCTCTCTAAGATATTGCTACGCTCGGCCGTACTTTAGGCCTTTGATAGCTTAGCCTACTTAATTGAAATTTAGGGACCAACTACTTAGAATTTTGATAGCTTCAGCTATATCTTTTAGTTAAGCATTAGTTAAGTTTAAATTCTTATTAATTTGAGTTCAAGCCCAAGTGGAGGCTTTTCTGTACGCTCCGAGATAGGAGCAGATTGTGTTCATCCTTATTTTGAGAAACAAAGGGTAGTTAACCCTTTTTGAGTCTTACGTCTCTGTTTACAGACTCAAGCGATTATTCGCTTATCAGTATAAGGTGTTTCTCACACTGAACTGTGAAATAAAAGTGTGGAACCCCACAAATAAATAAATTATATAAATGACTATAAATTCTGGATTTTCTGACATGTTCACCACAAATGAAATTTGCTGAGAAACTCTGAAGGAGATATTACCAGAAAGATACCATACCTGCATCAGTAACGTAAGCTAAGATGGAAATAAATAAACTGCAAAGTTAAAAAAAAAAAAAAATGGGACGAAATTGCCCGATTTTATGAAATTTTTAACAATACCTTATTAGCAGCTCCGGATTTGAGACTAGATTTTTTTATAGAAATCTTTAAATTTAAATCTGTGAAATATTCAATTTACAGACACATGCAAAATGAATAAAAATTTAATATTTTTACCAGGAGAATGCAAAGGAAGTTTATTAATTGTTGATGACGATTCATCTGATAGAATAATGGTATTTTGTACGGAGAATAGAGAAAAATCTTTAGAAAAAGTTAATTATTATTATTATTATTATTTTGGTGTTGGAACGATCAAGAGGTGGTATCCACAGTTTCAATATTTGTATACAATCCATATTTGCTTAAGTAAGGAGAAAACAACATGCTGTCTATGCCTCACTAACAAACGAAAAAGAAGAAACATACACAAACATATTTTATTAAAACGTCGCTTTCCGCAATGGTCCTCCTAAATACTAGAAACTTGTTTTTAAAGTTGTCATGCTATAGTATACATTACAGAAAATATTAGTTAAGGGTTGTAATTATTATTATAATCAGGGCATAAACATAGAAATATAAATAGAAAGGATCCTTTTCTCCTGATGATGAGGGACCCGTGCCTGCTGCCCTCGAAATCGACAGAGTCTTGGTTAAAATATATGCCAAACAGAAGGTTGTTGCTTTGCTTAATTTTATATTTTACTTTGGCTTGTTTCTCTTCTGTCTTAATATGTAAGAAGTTTGAAATTGGATCATGGCACTGTTGCTCAGTTAAGACGGTAGTGCTTCCATTTTCACATTCAGTTTCTGAAGTCATTTGTTATTCCTTTAAGTTTATTCTTATTTAATAAGTGTATAGTTACGAGGTGTATTGAATATTATGTAAATTCATCATTCATAAATAGTGTAATGATTAATAGTAGACAAATTAAAGTTTTAGATTTTAATTTTTTTAATAATTTACTATGCATATATTGTATATTTTCTGACTGAGGATGGGCATACATAAACTATATAGAATGAAAAATTTGTAAAAAGCAGTTAAATTTGTAAAACAGCTGATTGTGGAAGAAAAGTTTCAACTACATTGCTCGTAAATTTCTTTTAGAATAAACAGCCTTTTTTTATCGATATTTTATCGATCTCTTATCCTTTAGAAAATAATTACAGTAAAAACGTTCAGTAGCTACTGTCTCTCTATGGCAATCACTTCTGAAACAGGCTATTAGTTTTGAAGACATGAATAAACATTGGTCCTGAACATCATCTATCACAGGCCAATACATACACAGAGCTCCAAAATTCTCTACAACTGTTTATGAAGACATTTAAACAGGACTCAGGTGCAGTTTTAATAAAACATATATATTAATCTTAATTATACATTTGTCGTATTTTTATTTTTTTTTTTCAGAACAATGGAATCTTAGTTCTATTGCTTTTAAAGTAGTTGAAAATTAAAAAAAGAGGCCTTTTAGAGCAAAAACACAAGTAGATTCAAATATTCATGTTTCGAACATGCCAAAATTTCATTATTCTGCTCAGAATAAGTTATCTAAATAAAATATTTAATAAATATTATAAATTGAAAGCTAAAAGCTAAGTAGTAGGAGTTATTTCGCCAAAAACGTTTTTATTGAAGAACGTAAGTATTTGTTTTATCAGAAAGAGAAGTTTCGAAGAGCGGATGAAATGGGAAGGAGGAAATCGGCGGGGCAGATGGCAACGGACGAATCAGTTGTTAATTTAAAACGAGGGTGAATCGAGAAAGGACAAAACAAACAAACAAATAACAACAGCAAAAAAAAATTTGCCTCAGACGCTATTATAGTTCTTGGTGTAGAGTTAATGTTATTGATATACGGTTTCGAAGGAATCGACACCCTCGTTTCGATTTTTATAAAATATCGAATGCAAAGAAACATGTTAAAAGTCTTCGTCTTTTTTGAGTTTTTCTATTGTTTCTATGAAGAAGTAACATAAAATGTTTATCATCAAAGAGAAAATAAGAATTTCTTATGCTTCTCGAAATAACTAATTAATTCTAAATAAGTGAAATAAAAGAACTTAGTTAGAAAAGATTCGTTCCCCTGATTTGAATATAATTAATATAAAACCACATGTTTCAAAAAGGCTGAATCCGATAAAGAAATTTTAAGAACTAGAGTTATAGAAAGTCTAAACCGACGAGAACGATTAGGTACAATAAACACCATAAAACATAAAACATATTCAGAAAAACTGATATTAAAACACTGAAATTAGAAAGTCTCTTAGAGTTGGCCAATTTGTTTATTGTTGCTTTTGAACTGTTGGAATTTAAAGGATTAATCACTAACTACTCAAAAATTTTGCTAAACGTTAATACAATTTAGCCACCAAGGCTAGTCTGTGAGAGGGTAGAGATGCAGTATAAACATTAGATTATACATCCACTTCCGAAAGTTAAGCACGAAGATGTAAAATGCAAAAAAATCAACAAATACTGCTTTGATTGATACAAAATTCGGCAGGCAAGTAGCATATATATATATATTCATAAAAGAAAATCAATAATTATATACAGAAATGAAAACGATATTAAATTTTTGTAAGTTATCAGATAATGACATACTGGAGACTTAAACAGAATTATGTATAAAGTGAAAATTAACAGCATAAAATGAAAAAGAAGGACATTAATAGGGTATGTGATCCCCCCTCATCTGTATTCAGAGTTTACACCTTGTGACCATGCTTTCAATTAGGTGGTCAACCACCGCAGAATTAAGCAATCGCCATTCTTCTTGCAGAGCAGTTTCAGCTCAATAAGAGTGGCTGGAGGTGGGAAACGTGAAGATACAGCACGGCCGAGAGCATCTCAAAGATTTTCAATGGGATTAAGGTCGGGCGAATATGATGGCCACGCCATACGCGCAATCCCTTCACTCTCCAAGTGCCCACACCATAATGCTTCCGCCTCGGAATGTCACACTGCGGCCTTCCTCCAACTTCCCAATGATTCGACCTCGGGTAAAAGCATCCAGATGTCGTCTAACAGATTGATTATTCGCCATTTCTCGCTGAGGCAGCAACTCGGTGTGATTTTAACTGCTATACGGCGTGCAATCTCTTTGCCAGAAATACTGATCTTACACCGACAACATGCTTTATACT
The DNA here is from genome assembly GCA_000611955.2 of Stegodyphus mimosarum. NCBI lineage: Eukaryota > Metazoa > Arthropoda > Arachnida > Araneae > Eresidae > Stegodyphus > Stegodyphus mimosarum. The sequence continues at coordinate 9,934 of KK116021.1, forward strand.
ACTCAGACACTCCCCCATTACGTCTACCTGCATATCTGCGCATGCGCTACCGTACATCACCTTACTTAATCTCCTGATTGGTCTTTCTGTCCGCTCTGCCTCTTCGTTCAGCTGATATGCTAATTTTTCGACTTCATCCTTAATTTTTGCACACCAGTGTAATGCTTCCGCCTCGGAATGCGTGATGTTCGGTGATGTTTTGGGACTGATTGCGTGTTCGTTATTCACGCCATATCCTTATAGGCTTGTCATCTGGCTCCAGAGCAAATCTTGACTCATCAGTAAACATGACATTGGCCCAGCCAGAGACGTTCCAATTGACATGTTCCCAGCATCACTGTAATCGTGCCCCTCTTGATTGGACGAATAGAGAAACACAAACTCGAGGTACCCGGACGTAAAGTCCACTCATATGTAATCTTCGGCGTACGGTAGCTGCTGATATCGCCTTACCCAATGGACGCTGTAATCATAGATGTCACACGTGTGGAGGTCGCTCTGCGATTCCGCTTGGCTACAATAGCAATATATCGATCTTCCGAGGGGTTTGTAACCCTTGGGTGACCGCCTGCAGGCCTTCGGACAACTGTCTGTGTGGTTTGGGAATTGTTTCTATAAACGTGAAATTACAGCATGATGACCACCGAAGAAAAGAGCAACATATGTGATCGACTGTCCTGCTTCAATGTGCCCCACAGCACGCCAGCGCTTAGAATCTTTCATTCGTCTTCTGGAAGTCATAGAAACACGTATGTCTTGAAAACAATTGTACGAAAGTTTTAAACACCTTCTATCAGCACTCTTAATAAAGGTGGCTTCTCATAAAACTGCTTTTTGTGCATGTTTCTTGACACGAAAGCGCGATTGGCTGTTATCTAACATATTTGCATACTTCCATCTACCTTTGCAGCGAATTGCATCCTCTTCAATTCTGATTGGATTTCGGAAATTAGCATTTTCCTCTCCGTGCTTAACCTTTGGAAGTGAGTGTATTATTTTATAGCCTTTTCCATCAAGAATATCTTGTGCAACCTATTAAGTAACTAATAGGCTGCACAAGAAGATATTCTTGACTACAGAGTAAGAGTTTGCTCACATTTGAATTTCTGTGCACTCAGTGAAGTGTTTTGTGAAATAGAGATGCAGAAATCGAATGTGGAAATCTCTTGAAATTATAACTGTTAATTTATTTTGAAACTTCTTTAGAACCTTGTTCTTCAGCTGCGAATGTGGCGAAAAATATAATTGCTGTTACTTAGTGGCTCTAAACTGTTTTTAAACCTCTAAGCAAGATTACAGACTACGAAGGTAACTGCAGGAGAATTTCAGACGCTTTACTGCCATATTTCTGAGAAAATTTTCTTTGAGGCTGATTCTGCTGCGGAATGAATTTCTGAAGTTCAGTGTCTTGATATAATAACTGCCAGACTCCCCAAATTGCTTGATAAGATAAAAAAGGAAAGAAAGCAATTTTCAAGTAGCTTTAACTTTTGTATATGTTTTCATATCTGTGTAAGTAACTTAAATAAGTATTTAATCATCGAATGCAAATTTAAACAAGTGATTTTTATTTATTTTGACGATTTCATTCTCTAACACATCTAACATAATTTTTTTCTTCAAATTTCTCGTAAATGATGGATACATTTTAATTAATCTAACTATTTCTTAAATTCTTTCAGTATAAATTAAATTAGAACTCATTAATTACTTTTCCTTGCAGTTTCACACAGATTTTGTATATTGCGTTCTTGCAATAAATGTGGTACGGAAACAAAATTTTGAAAGAACTCAAAGGAAGACAAAATACATCTGCAGTACTGCGTTGCATTTATGCATAATTTTGGATTATTCATACGCATTCATTATCATAATTTTGTATAGACTCTTTACAAGATGAACGTTTGCCATGTTTTGTGTCACTATAACAATGTATAATACAAAGCGTTATAGATGTTATATGAGTTACTACACTAGAAAACAGTACTGGAAAAAAGTGTGAATAGCCACACTTATGCATTGATAACAAAGCAACAATAACATGATTATTTTATAGTAGCATAGAAAATGCAATCGGTAATGTTGTTTAAGCCGCAATCTAACTTATCTTGATGAATAGACAGTCTAAAAATGTTTATTGACAATCATATTCATAATAAAGAAATGGAAACATTATTATATTAAAATCATGCAGACATATCATGAAATTAAACCTTTCTTCATATCATGCCTTTAATTTCCTCCCTTGCTTGTTGGGAACAACTGCAGTATAATTCGTGGCACTTTGTATAGGGCTTCTGAGATTATTTAAAGTTTGCATTATTACACTAAGCAACTTGAAAAGTAAACGAGAATCATGAGATCAAGGCGTACTGCAATAGTTAGCAAACGGAGGTGAACAAAGTCATGTAGAGTCTTAAATAGCTACTTGCAGCACCTAAATTCACCACAGTACTACAGTCTGTTACTTAAGAATAAGTACTTCAAGACTGTTTCTTTCCCCAAAAACCATAACTCTTAACAATGGCAACGTTTGCCTCGGAAAAAAGGTTGAACTCTTTAACTTGGCAAAATCCCATGATTCCTTCTGTGCAGTGATGAGGACACACGTTACATTCATAAATGAGGAGTTGCATATATTTTTCTCTCTGCCTCTCGTGTCATGTCACATCCTCAGGGGCCACATGCTATAACATATTGGTTTACCTTACGACATTACCACAGATTTGTGCTTGTTCTGTGATATTAAATAATAAAATTGACTACTGTATAGATACAGTGGTTAATTGGTTTTTACATTTGCTGTCTCATTCCATTAGTTTGCCTCCTAATTTCTGTCAAACAACTGTAAATGTGCAAAAAATTTCTAATTTACTTATTTAAAAATCCGTGTATAAGCGTACTTGCTCAATTCATATCTTGCGTATCTCAAAGATGATTAGCACAGATTTTGCAAAAGGAAATTGTGCCAAGTTGCATTCTTATGCTTTAAGATTTAATGCATATTAACAGAATGGAATTAGGGGCCGCCACCTGCACTGCTGTCGATGGTTCGAGATTAATTTAACGATTTAATCATAAAAAAATAATCTAGTAACAGAAAGATAACGGGACATTTTCCCCAGAAGCTGTTGGGCCGAAATAGCAGTTCCTAGACATTATAAGATTCTATATAAAGTTTTGATGGCAAACTGAGGAAATAGTACACGTAAAAAATAACTAGCATAGAAATATTATATGATACTAATTTAAGAATCGTCAAAGGCCTTTTAACCTGTTATTGGTTTTCTACGTACTAATGCGCTGAATAACTCATACATATCATTTCAAAATTATTCATCACTAACGAAAAAAATTAAAGCTACTAATTGAATTATAATTGAAAGCTCATTCTCATTTCTGCATTAAAGGGCTTATAGAGACATTAAGATTTTTTTAAAGCAGGAGTTGTGAAAAATGAGCAATGTCCTCGCCGGGACTCGAACCAAGCCCGTCTCGAATACGAGCCGAGTGTGCTGACCACTACACCACGAAAGCATGCTAAGAACGCGGGAGAAATACTTTATACACTCCCCCCCTTTTAAAGGGTGACTGGTTTAGAGAACCCGATCGCCAAATCCTGGTGGTGGAGAATCATCATCCACACCTTTTTTTTAGTTCGGGCGTCACTGTAGAGTTCATTACAATATTTTGTAGTAGGAGATGGGAAGAATGCGCAATGCCCTCACCGGGAGTCGAACCACGGACCTCTTGAAATACCCTCTGAGTGTGCTGGCCATTACATTACGAAGGCATGCTAAGAAGGCGGGAGAAACACCTTATATACACCCCCCTTTTAAAGGGCGATTGTGGTTTACAGGACCCAAATTCTGGTGGTGGAGAATCATCATTCACAACTTGTTTTTTAGTTCGGGCACCACTATTGAGACATTAGGAATTTTGGTGCTGACAGACGAGAAAAATGTGCAGTACCCTCGCCGGGACTCGAACCTCGGATCTTTTGAACACGCACCGAGAGTGCTGACCACTGCGTCACGAATACATGCTAAGAAGGCGGAAGAAATACCTTATAGGCTAAAGTGGAAAAGAAAGTGTTTTGCTATGCAGTAAAGAATGGATTTTAAGAATAAAATTATGTAGTATCAGCAAAAAGTCATGTCACATTTTTATTAAGTATAAATATTCTGATGCAATGTTATCAAGTTCTTTTTTAATTATTTATTTGAAATAACATATAAGAGATATTTAACAAAAAGATGCCCTGAAGGGAACTGAAGTAAGAAATGATTTTTACCTGCCTCTAGAATGTTTATAAAATTCTTCCTGTTTTTCATATTTAGCTCTGAATGAATACGACCTATTTTCATTTAAAAAGTTCTCCACGAAAGTATCCTTCTCCTTAAGTAGATAAGCCTCATGTACTTTGTTAAGTCATAAACAAATAAAGAAACTACAGTTAATTTAAGACCCTGCCGCTAGCGGTAAAGGTATCAAAATATCTTGCAATGATCGCTTATACACAGTCCAGTCACATTAATGTGACCACCACGTACTTTCCATGTCAGAGTTAAATAACCAATCACAGAAGGCAGGTGGCAGCACAGTGCAGTTGAGCGTATATAAAGGGTGTTTGAGGGCTTCGGAAAACATTTTAAATGTTGGCGTAATGCAGAAACGAAGCGATTTATCCGACTTCCAAAAGGGCATGATCATTGGCTTTCGGGCCAAGGGTGGAAGCATTTCCGAAACGGCTGAGTTTGTGAACTGTTCGCGTGCCGCCGTGGTAAAAGTGTACCGTGCATGGCAAAATGGGACTGCCCAAAATCAGCGACGTGGCAAATGTGGTGCACTACGGGCCATAGATGACAGAGGCGAACGACGGTTGCGGAGATGCGTTCGGGCAGATAGACGGGCTACCGTTGAGCAACTGACCACCAAAATGAACCAAGGGGCTACCAAAAGTGTCTCCCAAAGTACTATTCAGCGAACATTGCTGCGTCTGGGCCTCCGAAGCAGACGCCTGGTTCGTGCACCTATGCTGACTGCTGTTCATCGACGGCGAAGGCTAGAATTTGCACGCCAGTACAGCAGCTGGACGTCCACTGAGTGGCGACAGGTTGCGTTTTCGGATGAATCGCGTTTTATGCTCCATCGGACAGATGGACGTTGGCGTATAAGGCGTGAAACCTCTGAAAGGAACCACCCTGCAACCATTGCCGGAACGGTCCAAGCTGGAGGCGGGAGCATTATGGTCTGGGGAATGTTTTCCTGGCATTCTCTAGGTTCACTGATCATTGTGGAAGGCACAATGGATCAATACAAGTACGCATCTGTCCTTGCGGACCATGTTCACCCCTACATGCGCATTGTTTTTCCTCAGGATGATGGCATCTTCCAGCAGGACAATGCGAGGTGCCATACAGCTGCCAGTGTACGTGCGTGGTTCGAAGAGCACCAGGATGAGTTTACCGTCCTCCCCTGGCCAGCAAACTCACCTGACTTAAACCCAATCTAGCATCTGTGCGACCATCTCGATCGAGTTGTTCGCGCCATGGATCCTCAACCGCGTAATCTAGCGCAGCTGGCCACGGCATTAGAGTCGGCATGGCTCAACATCCCAGAGAACACCTTCAGGGACCTATGTGACTCTCTTCCTGCACGTCTCGCAGCAGTCCGCTCTGAGAAAGGTGGTTATTCTGGCTTTTGACAGATGGTCACATTAATGTGACTGGACTGTGTATTTAAAATAAAATATTTTATACTTTTACTTTTCTAAGATAACCTTATCACGCCCTAAGGAATCATAATTTTTCATTGTCTATTGCTTCTTCAGGCGTGACATCTTTTAAGAAGTTATTAATTTTTCCCTTAGACAATTATAACAGACTTTTTTTTATTTCCCTAAACGAGTTTCAAGATGTCCAAGGTGACGCTTTGCGGAGGAAGAAAACCGGAAGAAAGAAGCCACATTTCAAGTTTTGTCAAACTCGATCACTTAATTTCCAACACAGGATTTTAATTTTACACCAAAATGTATTTTCTAATAGGACATTGTTCTTGTAATCAATTCCATTCTAATTTCGATCACAGTTTCAAAATTTCTGTGTTATTAATAGTTTTAATTCATTTTTTACAGCACAATGTTTGTTAACTGTCGTAATCTATAACAGCTACAATCAGCGACAAAAATACAAATTCCAGAATCACTAATCTGCAATGTCCTTTTCGATAATCGGTAACTGACTTTTTGATTTGATTGCAGCCATCAGTTTGAGGAGATTTCTTTGAAGTAAGTCAGTTGTCTATCGAAAAATGTATGAAAATTGGAAGCTATTAACAGCCAGAGTGGTCAGGTATTTCACTAATAGCTTGAAAATCTTTTTACGATAGTATTAAAAATAAAAGCAGATTTGTAATTTCAGTTTTAGAGTATTGTTAAAACTTCCTAGGCTGGAGTTCTAGAATTTTCATTAGATTCCAGTTTAAAATTGCTAGATGTTGCTTTTAAGATTTATGTAAAAGTACAGTGTTATTAAAAAGAAGTGAAAAGTTTGAATAATTTAAAAAAAATAACAACGTGAGAGCTATACAGTGAAATGTAAAGGGTGAATGGGTGAAGATACAACTTTTTTCCCCGCATTTCTTGTGCTAAAGCAGACAATTAACGTGTGTCACGTGACTCAGTAGTCTAAACACCGCGCTTGCAGTGGAGTATTCTAGAATTCATAAAATGTATCTGCTACTCTAGTTCAATTCAAATTGTAACCCAAACTACGGAAAATCGCTTCGAAGCTGTCTTTTCAATTTACGAAAAAATTGTTTCATAAAAAAATGCTATTGTTTCAGCACATAAATGAATTTCACGGAACAAAATAAGCCTTCTCCATTGCAGCCGTGGCCGTTTTGTCTACTCATTCCTAAGACGAATGGTTATCATCTATGTCTCTGCATGGAATACTCAGAAAAAGTTCATATTTGCATCCGTATATTAATTTAAATTTCACTGGGATATCTTTCAATGCGCTTTTTTTAAAGCTATGAAAATTGAGATATTTATTTCTCTTTTTGTTGGCAACGTAATTGTCTTTGTGGGGCGGAAAGAGATCTATATTCTTAAAACTAACTTATAAAAAGAATTCTGTTTTCTTCACCTCATCATTGTTATAAGAATGCACGATGTTACGGGGAACATAAAAATGTAACCCTTAACGGCTGAGAAAATACTACATTATTATTTTTTTTTAACTTTTATTTGCTCACGAGTCTAAAATTTTTCCCAGCATAATCCATATCTCCTATGAAGGTAAGAAGGAAATCACGGCTCTGTTTTTGTAATCCTGCTGTGTTTCATTATACTATTGCGGGTAAGATTTGACAGTTGTTAAAAATATAAGATGAGTGGCAGTGACAGCAAATAAAAATGAACAGATGATTGATATAATATATATAGGTACAAAATACGTTTTTGCTTAAACTTCCCCAAATCTTCATTTTCGTTTTTTCTTTTCAATCAGCTTGGCGCTTTATTTATTTATTTTTTGATTATGTATTGAATTATTATGTACTAGCCGCTATGCTGCCAGCCTTCGTATGGCTTTTAAACGTACCGAAAAAATGTCTAAAAGACACACCTGGGACCTATGGCCGCGTAAGTTCTTCCAACTTTTTTCTCTTTGTTAAGATTCCAACCCTCCTTTGTATACGGCCCTGATGTATCTCCAGAAAAACGTATACATCTTGAATTTTTAGCAAATTATTTGCATGAGATGTGCATTAAACATTTGTTAAAGCATAATTTATATCCCCGTTCTTAAGCACCACCATGACAACATAAAAAATTATATAAAAATTCTACAATAAAATTAAAATTTTTTTAACATTTTCTTATTCGATAGTTTGAATGATCCTTTTTCTGAAATTTTGAAATGTTATGATACTTTGGGTAATCTTCTGAGGAAATGTGTCAGCAGTCACATCGCAGCCATTTAACTTGTATAAAATATTACAATGAAATAAGCAATATCCCTTGATACAAATGTTAATTATCCTAATAAAGTAATTAAACAATTTACCGTTGCAAAAAGAAACAACTTTTTAATTTCTTAAACTTTTCAGTCTCTTAAAAACAGTAACATAAGAAATACGATGAAAAATTGTTGCCAAACCGAAATTTTTAAAAGAATGAAACTATTCAAAATGATGCAATTTCATCAAAAATCTATCAACAACAATAAGAAAGGAAAATTGTTGCCAAAACTACATTTTAAAATATCTGAGATGTGAGAAGTGTATTCGGAAGCTTCATTTAAAAAATTTTAAAAAAATACAAAATATTATTATTTTTCCAAAATTCTTTTTTTAAAAGGAGTCGAAAGGATTAAAGTTCAACGTGTCCAAAAATCAAAGGAAAATAAACAGCACATTTTTTAAAATAAGTTTTTTTAAAAAAAATTCCGCTGAAAAGGTGTTAAGCTCACCTTCCTAAATAAATTCGTATTTAATCGATTTATTGAAATACGAAATTTATTTTAAGTTCGTAAAATAGCTAAGTGTCTACGCTTCACGACGATGTAAAAATGAAATGTATAGAGTGAAATCTCGCTTTCCTGTAGCCCATTATGTCTCAAAATGACGCGATTTGGTCACAAAACATAAAATAAAAAAAATTCGAATTCGAATTTCGAAAAAATCGCTTCGAGGTGCACTGGCTCTTGTGTAGATACACCTATGTACCAAATTTCGTGGCCGTGGCTCTATTAGTTTACTCGCAACACGAACGAAAGACACACACACACACAGACTCTTTGTTTTATTATATGTAGAGATTATTTATTACTGACATTTCATTATATTCTTTCGCTTATGTATTTATTTCGATTGCGTATTTCTGGCATTTTCAGTTATGTATTATTTTTGATATATGACCGACTTTCGATTATATATTACTAATATTTATTTTTTTTTCGATTATGTATTAAATCTGTGTACTGGAATATGACTGTAGAAGTACCTTTGTTGAACTTAAATCGATTAAAGAATAGAGAAAATATTAATTAACTCTAATTATAAGCAATTATTTAAGGAAGTGAGGGGAAATTCTGAAAAGGATAGGTGATTTTATTGCTTTTTCATTTTCACCGTGCTTTTTCGCATGTTTGATTTTACTCTTATATATATGATATTTCTTTCTTCTCTTGTAGCTCGATGATCAATGACTTTCTTTAAACACACGTTTTTATTATTTTATGATTTTAACAAACATGACAGAAATAAATCACCTTATTCGTCATAAATCACCTGCGAAAGGCTATTGAGAGTCTTTTCCGCTAATGCCAAGTTATAGCTGGGCGTAGTCCTAAATGTCTTCGGAGATTATTGAATTTTTTTAAGGCATCTGTTATGCGCTGAACGTTTCTGAGATGTTAAGCGGTAATTTACTTATTAAGCCTTAAACTATCCGAGACAAAATTATTTTTATAGTTATTAAAACATATGCTATTCTAAATAATTGCGCGCTGGTTAACATTTCGCAGTTTTCGAATGCAAACAGACGAAAGTATAAATCGAATTGAGCTTTTGTTACGTTTTCCTTCAATCTTGGTTCAACTTTTGAACTATAAGTCTCAACTGCTCTATTGTTACCGGAAGCTTCCTTTACTATATTTGGATACCTCAGATTTAAAGTATGTAAGTTTAAACTTTGGAATATATCTGCAGAGATTCTTGCTTTGTGTTTACCTGATATCTATGTTTAAAGTCCGGTTGCTTTCTCGTCTTAAGTTATGGAAACAGCGTTTCGATAAACAATCACTGCCCATCCCAATGAGCAGACATATCCGATTCTGTTTACTTTCTATGCTTAAGATTTTATTCCTCACAGTATCTCATATATACTTAGTATCCACAGTATTTTAGAGAAAGAAAGGAATGTGGAATGTAATTTATTCATTACTTATCTGATAACTCACCTTTTCTTTTCCTGATAAATTCTAGCACTCTTTCACTTCGTCTGCTCAGACATTTAGAAACTGGCAAGTATTGTTATTTATGTGCAATTAATTAAAAAATCCTTGAATCATTTCACGATTCCTTTTCTCTGAGCTCAAAATTTTTCCCAGCTTTGTTTCCAAATCTTGAATACCGAGATGTCTTTTCCCTTGTTTCTGTACTTCAAAATATATTCAGTTTCTTTTTGTTTAAACTAACACTAAATGGAAGAAGGACATTTTTCATGTCTTCTGCTTAAAATAACCTAATGTCTCTATAAGGTTTTGTCAGAATGTTAATATGTAAATATAATAGCTTAGTAATATTTTATTTTATGCTAAAATTTAATTAGTTAGGATTTTGTTTATCTTAAATTTTTCATACTCGAGAATAAATATTTTCTGATTATTTTTCTTTCATTGAAAACCATTATAACATGAATCTGACCATCATAACAGGAATCTCAAAGGGATTTCACGCAAAATCTATGAATCTAAAATTTTTCTTTTATTTGTCGAATTAATTCTGTCTTTGCAGCTTGCATTTAAATAATAGTCATATAATTTAGTTTCAATTTAAACATTTATTTTCAATGATGACACTGAAATTAGTGTGTACGTAAGAATGTAATTATATAACTCTCATTTAAGAATTTTTTGCCCATATTTTAAATTTGCACTATGTTCATCTTTCAATAACTTCTATTGGGAATAATCGCTATTGTTCTTTTATCCATTATGTAGTAGACGATCTACACCTTATAGTTATTTGAATAACATCACGTCTATCTAAACAACAAGGCCCGCTTTCAGGTCACATATAAGCTTATAACTAGCTTGTTAAACAATAGGCCCCTAATGCTCCGTTCATTCTGAAGCTGGCTATTTTATTCTCTCTTCATGTTGTGCATTTAATACTCTGTCTTTCGGTCAAAGCTGCCTTGTCAGCTACTTTACTTCAACTGCTAAGCGGTCGTTGAGCTTTGTTTCACCACAGCATCTTCAGTAATAAAGTAAATGTATGAATCAATTTCAAAAATAAACTAAAAGATAAACATAATTTAGGATTTAAAGATTACTCATAGCAAGTTAAATTGACGTTATTATGAAAAATTTTCCCAATAAATGTTTTTCGTTACGCTGCTGTGGGAGACTTTTGCACTTTTGATAAAAGGACAAGCTCTTTCGATACCGTAAGGTATTTTTTGTCTTTAAAGAAACGGAAAGATTTATCTAAAGATAAATAGAAATAACTCTATAAGCATCACGAGTTTCCAAGTTTCCGTATTTCCTCAGTTTTCAGCAGAATATGTGCTGAAGATGATTCAAAGATGAATTAAATGCAAGGGTTAGGTTTTTCATGCACTTTTTGAGTGGCATTCTGTAAGTTTTCTGATATTTAATGAAAGTAAAACTGTGTTCCGAAAGAGCATATTTAGGTGAAATAATGTTTAAAATGTAAGTTCTTTAAGGAATCGTAAGAAAATATTTTGCCAATTTTCAACAGGCTATCTCATTTTATTACAGAATCAAACATTTCAATTTAACTAATTCCAAACTCGTCGTTTCCCCGTAGCGAATGAACAAGAACGCGCATTATTCTCGAGAATTATTGTAGAGAGGAACTCGCCACATGTAAAATGTCCATCTGACTAATGTCCAACCCTCGATAATTAATGCTAAGTAATCAGTAAGTAGCAGTTAATAGAGTTCGTCTTCGAATACGTCACCTAATTAAGAAAGGAGTATCAAAGCGCTGGCGTATCTCGACGCCATCTCAGATTCTGAAAGGGAGAAACTCGGACAAATATCAGCATCAATCTTTGCTCGAAGAAAACTGTTGCAGTGCTCATTAACTCTCAAATCGGCGGGCACACCGTTATCTGGCTGACAGGGACTAGCTGTGGAACGGCGGGCTCACGTTCATTGGTGGCAAGCTGTAAGTCATCTAGTTGGGCAACTACCGCTTCAGTGATAGCACTGCCGAAGATTTGGACTCTCGCTTCTTTGACTGGGACATATTTCTATCTGAGAGGAATGCGTTTCGGTCAATAAATTAAGCGTCGACTGAAACAGTAAATCAGAATCCGTGCAAGGGAATGGTAATGATGTAGGTTGGATCATCGTTTCAAGCGTCGCTGGGAGAGAAAAAAGTGGACGGGTGGGGTGGAGGAATCTAATCTAATCTCTCTCCCCACAGAGAACCTTTTTGTTTTGTTTTTAAACAGTTTGGCAAAAATATGCTTTTGTTTTCTGGAAAGATTTATTTTGGAGCACAAAACCAGCATTTGTCTTAGAGCGCAATAACAGTAATAATATAGCATATAAGCATGCGCTCTTCTTCTTTCTTAATAATTCCTACTGGGAAAATTTTTTTAACCTATTTAAAAAGTAGCACAGAGTAGTTTTCACATGCATTCGAACCGATAAAAGGAGAAAGATATACGAGAAATACACTACGTGTAATGTATTTCTTGTACATATCTCGTTCTATATTTATAATAATATATATTGTTTTAATACAATGACAAATATTTTAACTAGCTCTAAAACACTAACTTATCCTGCCAATATTAAATAGTAGTGTAAAAGCGTACGTCTGCTTGTGCATATGATATTGAGGAATAGCGAGGTAATTCTGATTAATGAAGTTGTGCGTTACATTTCAGAAGATGGTTGCGCAGATATAAACGCATCTAAATATTTTACCTCGAGATCCTCAGTCCTGGTGGTAAATCTATACAACAGCGTTTTTATCAAAAATGTGACAAAATGTAATGCTACACTTAAAAAAAAGGTGCAGCGTTATCAGTTCCCTTTTCTCTACGACTAAGAGAAGTAATCTTAAGTCCATAATACAGTAGTCACAAATTTACAGATCCGCAGTCGCCATGAAACACATTGCAGCACAAATGAATTTTCGAAAATGTTACCTTCGAAAGAATTCCCGCTATCCTAAATCGAATACAGACACTACATTCAATTTAGAGCAGCAGAAGCTCTTTAACGTAGACTAAAAATAACTGCTCCTCCGCCCGATTCGCCGTTATTCCTCCTCCCAACACGAAACCCTGTTTCTTGATCTCTTAGTAGACCTGTTTCTGTTATGCTACGCGGATAAATATTTCGTTCTCGCGAAAGGCTATCAAGTCAAAAATGCTGAACAGTTTTTTCAGAAATTTTCAAAAGATGCAACTTGAATATTTATCAATGAAAGGGAAAAAAATTTCTGATTCGTTATACACGAAAGTGGACAATTTGTTACAAATATTTTTTAAATAACTGCAAATTTACAGAAACACATTACATATGTTTTCTGTACCCCTTAAATCCTTCATTCATATAGCCAAGCTGCATAGATTAACGCATATATAACCTGATTATTTATTAAAAATATTATAAATGAACTCTTCAAGAACTGTTGCCGTATCTATGAAATTGAGCAACGTGGAATAGATTTCAATTGTTTTGTCGAAAATCGTCATCTTAAGCCAAATTAATTGGTAACGATATAATTAGAAAACTGAACTGATGTTAAATTAGATGATGATTTGATGAAACTATAGAGGGGTAACACATATAGGCAAGTAACGAAATATAATGTAATGAAAGATTGAGCAAACAGTTCTCCGACTCTACTCTAAAAATAAGAAGAAACTCTCCGTAGTTCACAGTGCTTCATTGCCATGCTTTCAACGGCACTAAATAATCGCCATGGAGGTAAAAAGGAACTTCGATTTTCAGAAGAGTTAACAAATTCTTAACTGCCTGGTCATCGGTCTGCCTTTAGACACTTAAATGCATCCGATAATGAATGATCGTTTAATATGCATTATTAATGGGATCCTGATGGGATTTGCCCATATGTAGTAAACTGCATCAGAAAAGTATTAATTTCTTTTCTGTAATTTCTTTTTTGTATGTAGTACATACTATCTTACCTTAAATACGAACACATAACTCTTTTTAACACCACAGGTGCTATTAGTCTCAAACACCTCGCTTTGTGCCCTTATCACATTACAAACTTTGCCAAAAATTTATCGCCGTGTATTATTTTTAAAGAAATAATATGGCGAATATTAAAGGACATATATGTGCCAAAACAAATGAAAAGATATTGCCACTAAATGTTGTCACCAAATATTAATTATAAAGAAATGATACAGCGAATACATAAAAAGTATGGCAACATTTAACACTTTATCGGGTATTATAAAGATATCCGATATAAAATATTTTTAACTTCCACGCTCTAGTTTGTTGCCATTTGGCGAAGCGTAAAATATTTAATTTCTCTTTTAAATTAATCTACCTGTCATTGATTAATAAACTGAGCGATTTAAAAGCAATAAAAGCAGTTCTTTGTCTCTTTTATTATTTACAAGCTGGATCCGTGAAACTGCACTAGCTGAATTTATTAAAAGTATTATTATATTTATACTTTTCTTTTTTAACTATTTCAGCCGTCCGGCCCTACAGCGGCTACTTATTTGAAAAGTGAAACGGATAACAAAAGGGATTCGACAAAATCGACAAAAGTTAGGTTCGAGAATAATAGCCCTCCTGGGCTAAAATACGTATGGCAACACTTAGCATTTTATTGGCAATTCTTAAAATATGCTGCTTTTAAAAAATTTTGTGATTTTACTGTTGGCATTATGTGGCGTAAGTATGAAGAAAGCGATGTTTAATAATAAAGTTTATAAGGTATTTCTTCCCTTCTTTTCGCGGGCCTTCATGGTTTAAATGGAAGCGCATTCATGCGTATTCGGGAAGTTCAGATTTAAAATCCTGGTAAGGGCATTCTATATTTTTCACGTTCCTGCATCGACATAACCTAATGAATTTACTAGTTAAAAAGCCGCCCTGCCGGAATAGTAGTTAGCGACGCTGACTGCTGCACCGAAGGGTCCAAGTTCGAATCCCGAAGAAGGTATCGATATTTGTAAATGTATAATGTCTGTGCGACATGGGGGCATCTAAATTTGAGGCGAGCCTAAAGGCCTAAAAAAAAGGTTGTGTCAGCAGGAGTGACCATGAGCAGGAGTTGTGTTAGCAGGAGTCTAAAAGCTTCTGAGTTTAAAAGTAGTCTAACTTTAGTCCTACAATCTTACTAGACAAGTAGCGAGTTATCGCTATGTCTAAAACAGCATAACAGGACTTTTAAAGGTTTAAACAGCCTTTTATTGAACTGTACTTTTAACAAAGCAGCGACTGGGGACCACATCACCCAACCCCCGAATCTTGGTGGTGGAGAATCGTCATCCACCACCCTTTTAGTTCGGGCGCCATTGTAGAGTCATCAGATTATTTGGAAGCAGGAGATGTGAAAAATGAGCAATGCCCTCGCTAAGTCTCGAACCACGGACCTCTCGAATACGCGTCGAGCGTGCTGACCATTACATCACGAAGGCATGTGAAGAAGGCGGGAGAAATACCTTATAAATTTTACTAAAAAATATTAATTGTATATCACATTTTTTATTTAATTGAATGTAACAAAACGCAAACTAGCTATCTGCTGATAAGTTATTTTCTCCCTCCTTTCAGCAGCATTCGAGAGGTCCAGTTTGGAGTCCCGGTCAGAGAAAAGCTCATTTTAAATGTCTTCTGCTTCAAAATAACTTAATGACTCTTCTTGCTTATGAAACGAGATGCCTTATTTAAAGGTTTCACTTATCAATTGATATATTTTTTTTAATTTAAGTATCTTTAATTGAACTGCTTGTGGAGCAACCGGTGTTAAACTCATTAAATTTCTAAAGGTCAATAGTGTTTACCCTTTTTAATAAGTTTTAAGCATGTACACTGTTTATGTGTTAACAATCATCCTGGCTTTTAGAAATCCGTACATAGGTGCTCGACAATTTTTCGCTTCTTTGATTTTAACTCATTTATATTCATATGTTTACTAAGTACGTTTGTTTGTAATTAATTAAATTGTTTGTTTTGAAATTTTAGTGACGATGTAAATCTTGTCTATATATCATTCATATGTATGTCTCCCATGTTGAGCTTCTAAAGTTCTTAAAAGCCATCAATGTTTAACATTGCACTGTGCACAATGATCTCATCCTCAAATATATACCTTGTTTTTATATTAACAATCATCTTAGTTTTTTATTCTGTTTATACGCAGTCGGAAGTTTCTTCCCTTCTAGCATTTTAACATATTTTCTCTGTTTACTGAATAACACAAGCATTTGCTTACTTTTAAGTTTCACTGAAGTAGTGAATTTTTTCTGTACCGTCCACACGTTTCTGTGTTAAAAGTTTCATATTAACACTCCGTCGGGCGCAATATGTTTCGGAACATGTTCGGGCGCTTTGAGCCTGAGAGGCTCTTCTTGATTTACTAAGCATTTTTACACATAACAAAATTTTTCTTGTAAGCTTTAAATGGTATACATTATTACTAAACTTCCACAAGTTATAAAAATACTTAAGGGACAATAAAACAATTTCTGTAGTCTTAAAAGGAAACTATTTATATTAAACAAATTTTGTAAAATAAGTTGTTGTACAAGACAAATTATAGATTTAAGTTTAATAAAAACTAGAACATAAGTATAATCTCTCATTCATCTGATTCATTAGGAGATATGTGTCCTTCCACTTCTTTTATAGTACGGATGACACATGAAAACAGCATATGAGAGGCAGGTTGCTGTGTGAGACTTTTCGCACTCATGATTAGCTTAGGCTTCTTTTACAAATCTCCAAATAGCATGTTTCATATTTGCGTCTTTTTGGAGGTATCTGTGGCTCATCGTAATTTTGAGATTGTTTTTCGTGATTGAGAGCGTATCTATTTAATTTTTGTTGTAAGTGTTCTGGCATCCCAATATAATTTAGATTTCGTTGAGCAAGTTGCCCAAGCACAAGTTCATTAGACAGTTGTTTTATGAGCAATCTTCTTTTAAGAGCTGTGTACCTATTACCTACATGGATGATCTGAGAACTGATTGAAGCAATGTTTAACACTGTAAAAACGATTACCATGGGCCACCACATTCCGAGACACATTATACGAATCGCGAATTTTATCTACAATATCTACACCTAGCTTGGTTTCATCGTAGAAACTGATTATTTCTTGTTTCTGTTTTTCGCAGTAAGAATATCAATAGCTTGGCCATCATGCAATAATGATAGAAGGAGGACATTTTTGTTTTTCCTTGGAACATAAAATACCAAAACATTGCCATCCATCACTACTGAAGCCAAAATTATTGGAGTGTTGTGGTCTGGCTTTGTCCCAAATAAAAGTCAGAATTTTTCCCAATGTCGTCTTCTTCGCTTCCTTCTTGTTCTGTTTCTGATTCCTCTTCACGTTCCTCTATAACATTTTCTGAATCAATATAGCTTTCGATATCAAAATCTTCATCTTTGACATCCTCATTGCCTCCATCTGATGCCTTGAATACACGGTGAATTTCTTCAAGGTTTTGAGGGTGTCTCTAATCAAACTTTTTTTGACATTTTGAAGCTTGAATCAAACAAATATTTGTAATATTGTTACGAAAATACCTTTGTCGAACTTTGTAATAAGCAATACCTTAAATTATTAAAACATTTTACAATCCATAACATGCTCAGGCGCAATATGCTTGAAAAGCCAGAGCCCAAAAACATACTCAGTTTTATCGATAATTACAAAATATCTTATTATACGAAATTGCTAACCAACAAATGTGATACAATATTAAAAATCACAGAAAACTTACTAACCAAATTGCAACGCAATCGGGTGCAATGATCCTATTAGATCATTTCATATGTCAAATGGAAATGAAGAAATACATTCACCGACTGACCTTACGACTGTGACACTAGAAGAGAGGAAGCTAACTGGATGGAGAAGGAGCGCCAACGTTCGAAACAGGCAGGGCAAACAAAAGTGCTCGAGGTGTGCCTAGCGAATTAAATGCGTCCGACGGGGTGTTAATTCTGGTGCAGTTTTGTAACTTTGTAGAGACATTAGGTTATTTCGAAGCAGGAGACATGAAAAATGAGCAACGCCTTTGCCGGGAGTCGAACCACGGACCTCTCGGTTACACGTCGAGCGTGCTGACCACTACATCACGAAGGCATGCGAAGAAGGCGGGAGAGATACCTTATAACTTAATTGGTTTTATTCATCTGTTTTTTTAAATTGATTATGATAGTTACTCTAGAGTTTTGACGTTACTTATTGTCTGGGAATATTTTAGTCTTCTTTAATAATATTTCTCTAAATAACTTAAGATTTGTAATTTATTTATGATTAATCATATATTTGGCACCGAATTAACTCATTGTTCGCCATGAAAACCCAATTTACCTTTTTACCTAACTTCAAGGAGCAAGTGCCCGGCCATTTGGGGGGGGGAAACCGAACTTTGTGGAGGTTTTTTAAACGAAACTGGCTTGCATTCACGTTCCATGTGGGTAAAACATACACACGAGCATTAAGAAAAAAAATGAAACAAAGAAGCCCTGCAGCTTTGTGCATTCGCCGGGATTTACATCCGCTTAGTTGTATATCACGAATGTAGAAGCCTGCACAATGTTTCTTCAATCCGATAGCTCTTTTGTACCTCTTTTAATAATACTAACGGATTTAAAACAGAATTATTGTTGTATATTGACAACGAAAATTTCGCATAGGACAAAAAGACTTAGGTTAAATTACTATTCGCTCGCTTTTAAATGGAATAACATATAATTTTTCTCAGTTTCGTAAGATTCTCCTATAATCATCAGAAGCAGGCTTTTAATAGTTAAGTAATTGGGAAGTAAACATCATATGTTGATTTTCTGATTGCGTACTGACTACTATGTTGGCGCTCGAAACCTCATAATTCAAGGTCCAAATTTAATTGCAAATGAAGTAAAAATTGGAAAGGAAGAATTCAGAAGGATACATTTGAGAGGAAAAGATACTTATTTATGTTTTAAATCCCATCCTTTAAATAAACAAATCATTAGGAAGAAAATGATTTGAAAGTAAACTTCCTATGCTGCCATAAAAAGTAAAGTAAAAACTTTAGCCTTCTAATATTTGGGGTAGATTTCTTTTCCTTGGTGTAAGTGTCGAAATAATTGTAGCGCGATTTGCTTAGAATCTATAAGACTTCTGCGAAGTAATATACAATACCGTTGCACTATCTTCAATTGTGTTGCGAAAGCTGATTTATAAAACTTTTAACTTCATAGTAATCTGAAATACGTCTTTTAAGTAAAGTACCATGTGTGTTGGATTTGATCTAGATACTGAGGAATCTACTCAAGAGTATAAGTGATATTATTTCGAATCCATTCTATATTCACTATTAAATCGCTATCATGTTGACATTTAGAAAGTTCTTCTTGTTGATATATGCCAGTCAGCAGCAAGTCAGCTTTAGAAGCAAGTAATTGACCAATATTTCTGTGTGCTTAACGCCAGTCTTCCTCTTAAGTATCAAACGCATCAGTATTGTCCAAATATAGAGGCGCCGAAGAATGTAGAAGTCGATAATTCTGAAAACACATTATTATCATAGGTACGTCAGTTTACAATCTATCAATCTGTCATTTTATCACAGTCTGTCAAATTACTAGAAGGTATCGTACGCTGTCAGCCTATCGACTTCTGTTGACGCTCCGCAAAGACTGTCCTAAGCAAACTTAGCTTCCTTTCTACTGTAATGTTGCAGAAGATCTTCCAGAATGTTTCTTTCATTTTTACAAGGAAATCATATTCACAAAGACTCGAGTAAGTATGGCGGGATTCCAGTATCCTCCATTATCCCCGACGCAAGATATCCGTGACAGCGTTCTCACTGTGACTTCGCACATGCTATGGAGGCTCGCAGGATTCGTCATTTGAGACATGCTTCTAACACGAAAAAGAAGGCGAGCGACGACACTTCTTGATGATGATTAACATCATTCTCGATGACAATGTGCGGCGTCATAATACAAGTACTGTCATAGGTTTCTTGTGACGATGGCAATGGGAGGGACTGAAACACCCACCATACTGACTGGATAAGAACCCGTATGACTAAGATCTCGTCGACAAAATTGAAAGCACCACTATGAAGCTTCCTTTACTACAGAACAGAACAGATTACTCGTGGTTTATAGTAGTTGCTAACGAACATCAACAGAAGTGAACATGGTGATGGAGTATGATGCCTTCCAATGATTTGGCAGAAGATGGTAGACATGGCAGACGATTATATCTAGGAATTTAAATGTTTGTTCCTATAACACTAAAATATTTTCGGAATTCTTGACATGTTGCTACAACTTTCTATCTAAAATATTGTATATACATTATGTTACATATTTTCAACTAGGAGCAGTCAAAAGGCTGCAATCATAGAGGCATATAACATATAGATAATGCAAGAGTCTCTCCTCATTATCCTTTGGGGCTTTCAATTCAAATCATTGCGACTTAAACTCCTCCAAACTGTTGACTCACAAGTATTAACTCATAAATTTTGCTAAAGATAGATTTTTCGATCCATAACTGTATTTAGTTCTGTTCTTATCACTAACCTGTCAACTTATCGATTACTGCTAATTAAGGAAAAACTTCCAGAGTCACTTGTTTTTTGCAATGCTCTGAAGTCTACTCCCCCTTTGTCAAGAATAAAAATTAATTTACAGGAACATGGGTCTTACGCTCATGGGCTCCCTAAGTAGTGCTCATAACTACACGCTTAGATAGCAGTGATAACTCTCTCATTTTCATATATCTATGTTCCTACTAGATAAATTTAAAAGTATTAAACGAGAACTGCAAAAGCATTTCTGGTTTTTTGTTTTAATATTCTTTAAATTTCCTTTTATCTTAAAATAAATAAAATGTAAATTTATTTAATTTGAACCACATAAGAACAACTGGAAAATCATTATGATTTGGTTCCTTTTTCCTGTTGGCCAAATACGTGTTAATGCTGCAGTGATAATGAATGAATTTTATTTTTTCATTTTATCGTGTTTTATTTCAAGAAATATCGATGATTTACAATCAAGAGAAAGTGAGCTTTTTATCCTTAAATTTAAGAAATCTGTAAAACCAGTGCGTTGTGAACTGAAAGCCTAATAGAATATAACTGAGAGTATATCATGAGATAAAAAATTCTTTGTTTGGCGAGAAAACAGATGTAATATCAAAATTATTGCTAAGATTGTGTATAGAAAAGTTTAATAAATTTTTTAAAATACATTACGCTGTAATATTAGTTCGTATTACGTAAATAACGGAAAAAATAAAAACTTGGAATCAATTAATAACAGGCTTAATTTTAAGTGACCTCCACAGAAAACAAACACTTCAGATTAGAGAAAATCCGAATAACTGGAGTCAGATGGGAAAAAAAGAGACACTGTAAAATAGGGACAATTATGGAAATTATTTTCCATTGACATTCACCAGAATGCATTAATTTGTGTTTAAATAACAAGCGGACACATAATTTAGAGACTGTACTTAGAAGCTTGTTACCTTGAGATCAGCCTCCAGCCTAGCCGACCGATGGACCTATGAGTGATTTTATATCTGTTAAAAGTTAGGTACCCTATTTGCTGCAGCCTAGCTATCAGGTAAAGTTTGTTGATGTGTGTTATATATTTAAAAACGTGAGTTAGAAAAGTCAGTCAAGTTGCTGTGGCTATTATTTGTAGATTTTAGGCTTTAATTTGCAAGGAGTAGTCTCGCAAAACTTTTATGTTAAGTTTTCTTCTTGAATATGTTACTAATAGTTCTGTTTTAATACTTGGCTCTCACTAATGCTTTAATTAATATGACGATAATTCATTAAAGCAAGAAAGGTTAGGCAGGAGGAATAATGTAGCTAAGTAGGTTTCACACTGCATTAATGTCCAACGTAAAAATAAATTTAACAAAAAAAATACTGTGTATCTGCTGCTGATACCATTATAAACTTTAATTTGACTTTAACTGCCTACAGCCAAGAACCATAGCTGAGAGCTTTCTGAGTAAATGTGGCAAGTTGGTAGATTGCTTGTGAGAGACGTTGAAACCATCGATCAGTGTGATTGTAGGAACTCAGTATTAAGTTTTAATGAAGATATCTAGACTCAGTCTTATTTGCTCTCTGAATAACGAACAGTAATCACAATAGTTTACGCCTTGTAAGGGCAAGACCCGAGAGTATTATTTACGAAAATACTTTAAAGAATTAACGATCTGATGTTGAAAGAAAGGCTAATAGCAGGGAGCAGTAGCCAGGAGTAATTCAGTCTCCAGCAGCCAAGATTATTCAGATCCGGAGAAAGAAGACACTGGGAGTCAAATCAAGTCCCCAGAAAGCGAAAACGAGAACCATGTAACAAGAAATGCCGTGCCAAACGTAACTAGAAGCAGGCAGACTACGTAGCCAATCTCCGACGAAACAGGTGACCAACTAAGAAAAAATTCATTTGGAAAAGGACGGGTGGAACAAGTGAAGGAGACAGGCCCAGCTGAAAAACAGCTAAGTTTCTTTCTTATGTTAACAAATGAATTTATTTACTAAAAATGATCTGTGTTTCGATCTGAAATGATGATCTATATTTAAAACTTAAGTTACCATGTAGAGACATTAGGTTGTTTGGAAGCAGAAGATGTGAAAAATGAGCAATGCCTTCGTCGAGACTCGAACCTCGGACCTCTCGAATACGCACCGAGTGTGCTGACCATTACGCCACGAAGGCGTGCTAAAAAGGAGGGAGAAATACCTTATACACTCCCCCTTTCAAAGAGCGACTGGGAATTAAGGGACACAATCGCCAAATCCTGGTGGTGAAGAATCATCATCCACCACCTTGTTTTAGTTCGGGGCGTCACTGTCGAGACATTAGATTATTTCGATGCAGGAGACGTGAAAAATGAGCATTGCCCTCGCCGGGACTCGAACCACGGACCTCTCGAATACGCGACGAGCATGCTGATCATTACACCACAAGGGAATGCTAAGAAGGCGAGGAAGATACCTTTTAACCATAACTGCATATAATCACGAACATACTGTAATTCTATTAAGACTAAACACTCAATGTAATTGTCGAAGTCAGACGAACAAAGCTAATTACCAATACGCTTAAGTATGGCTAATGTTTCTATGTAAAAATGTATATATTTGATAGAAAAGTGCAGTGTACATTTTAAGTATTTGTTCAGAAAAATTTATATGGCGCCCTCTTTTTAAACACACTTCGATATACTTGTTGACTTGAGGTGTCAGTATGACTGTTGTATAACACGAGTATCTTACTTCCAAAATCAACTAGTAGGAGGTATTTCTGGATTCTCTATACTTCATACACCCTGAAACTCTCGGACTGGACAGGAAACTGTATATAACACTTTGAAGGCTGTTTTAGACTATGGGAAATAATGCATCTGCTCATAGAGGAGTTATTATCCAAAATTTAAAACAGCATTCAAGTCATAGGACAACTGGAAAATCATGCCAAATTTAGATTTTAAATTATTTAGACTGCACAAAGCTTTTCGTTCTTTTTTTTACTTCTCTTTTTCCTATCTCTTTATTACTTCTCTTTCTTTTTTCTCTCTTTTTTTATTACTCTCATTTTTTAAATTTCTTAATTATTAGCTTGATTGGTTGCAAATAAAATTTAAAGCGCTATGATATGATAAGGAAATGGACTCTTAGTTTAAAATGTTTCTTAAATTGAACTCTATCCTTTGCGTTGTTCGTACTTAAATCTACAATGTAAATTACTAGTACACGTATTTCTATCTGTGTTTACTTATATACGTATATTTGTATAGAAAGAGGTATTTCTATGTACATGAAATTTTTTTTTATCATTTGATAAAACAGATTCAGAAGAGAAAAACTGCATATTCCTTTTAATTTTAGAAGGGCATTAGGAAGTACCATCAAAAGTTCAGGATTACGAAGTCTTGATAGCTACGTGAAAGACCTTAATGCAATAAGGATCTAAGATAAGTGACTGTGCTTACGTGAGCCCTAATTAAATGAGTTCGCATTGTCTTTTAACTTGTTTAGAGGATAAGGCTTATTGTGACCACTAATTTGTTTAGCCCTAATTTTATCCTTTTTGATATTGTAGACGCAGAGTTTGTGTATATGTGTGTAGGCACATGAAGACATTGGTTTACTTAAGACAAAACCATTCATAAAACAAAGCACATTACACTTAAATGTGTTATTTTAAGGCAAACTGTTAATGATTGATTGTATGAATACCTATAGGAGAATATTTTATTTGCAACATTGACTGCTACACGTAAGAGCAAATGCTACAAGAAAGAAAATGACGAAACGAAATAAGGATATATACATAAATTTGAAAATTTCTCTTATTATTATAATGATAATAATTTAAGTGTTTAATCATTAGTCATTTATAGTTTAAGTATTTAGTCACATTAGAGATACAGCTTGTTAATTTAATGTTGTTTATGCTTTTCGTATTAGTGGATGGCAAATGAATTCTATTTCGTTAATTAAAATAATGTCTTCCATCAAAGAAGTCAAGATAATAGTTGCCACCCTGATGGAAAACTAATATGAAAATGTAAACGTTTTCCTTGATATTTATTTGCTGTATTTAACGTCATCTTCAGCGAATAAATATGCTGCCATTTGTTTTCGGTTGTATCAATTTTGTGTGGAAAAACACATCAATATAACTGCAGAATTTCCCTCCAGTGTAATAAATCATGATTTCGCCAATATGATATAAAATTCTAGAAATGAATTCTTTGCTTTTATGCAAGAACGTTCTGCCTTCTTGAGGAAAGTTATTTCCCCTATGCAAGTCGCAGACCTCATAAACTTGCTATAAATGATAGTCGCCAAATTGACGCATTAGGGACATTTATGGAGCAGGCTTCGTTACTCGGTAACCTACAGCGTGATAGGTGTTGAGACACATGATGAATGTCCGTTCCCGACGGTAAAGCTTAAATTCCTATCTCTGTAGGAATGACTTATTAGGTTTCCTTGTCAGTTCGGAAAAATCGTTCCGCTAGCTCAGAGAAATATTTTCTTCCGAGTATCATCGGTAGGATATTTCTAGAAGTTTTCGATGCTTTACTAAGAAGTGATTTTTATAAAATTTATAATAAATAGATACTTCATAGTTTTCTTTCTCTACTAAAAGCAAATTAAAAAAAGCATGCAAATTTTTTTATAGGAAAGACCACAAACTGGCAAATTTTAACTGCAGAACGCTTTTAAGTTCTAAATAATCTCAGAGCAATTTCGCATTAATATAAGTTAAGCAAAGCAAAGCATTGAGCACATTTTATGTTTTAAATAAGTTAATATGAATAAGAAATATATATATTTTACTGCAAAATTACAAAGTGACAAGTCGGATAACAGCGCAAAAAAGCTTTTCATGACTCTGGAAATAGGACTAGTTTCATAATTTTGAACTGTTTTCTGCTTCTTTGTTATAAACTCAGAATTTGAAATGAACTTTTAACCTTACTGGCTCACAAGTGCTTTAAAAGCAACTTGCTGCGTATTAGTTTATTATGTAATGCTAATAATGGTTCAAAATTCGTGATAGCTTTGCTCAAAGATTAAAAATTGATAAGTGCTATTTCTTAATGTATGATGGATGAAAAATAAACTAACTTTAGTTCTTTGAGTATCATTATTTAAAGGATATCATTAATATTTAAAGAGAATTTACTAAAAGAATTTGTTAAACGACATGTAGCAGACAGACAAATTTACTGATAAGACTTGCTTTACTGGATTAGTTAGAAAAGTACTTAAAAAAGAAAATTCTAGATTTCAAAAAAGTCTTTTGAAAATTTGTCTAAAATCTTTTCTGAAGTTAGAGCTGCAGAAGAGATTTATGACTTTTTCAGGCAATCTTAGTAAAATATTTCGCTTTGTTTTGTACCTTAAGTATGTCACCATACGTAAGGTAGAATTTAAATTCAATATTTGGCTTATTTTTATAGCTGTAATGACAGGCGAGTAATATTATTATCATCATTAAAATCGTACAGTAAATTTTCTTATATGATTGGACGCATAGACTGCTTAACCATAGGAAACACGGCTTATTAAATTTGGTTCATCAATTGTTTTGTGTTATTAGGTTTGTGTACGAGTCTTTGAGAATCGAGAAGATGAAATATTCTTTCTGACTCGATCTGACGATTAGTTTGCGATATTTAAAATTGTCTCGAAAAGCAAGAAATTTTTAGATGTATGTTCAGTATATTATTTTAAAAGCACACATTCTGCAGCAAATTTCTTTTCTTGACGCTTGATTTGTAACTCGCATTTTTTCGTTAAGTGTTTTAGCCCATTTCTAAGTGAATTTGTGATTTTTTGCAATATGTTAAAAAAGTAAGCTATTGACACTCTTAAATCTAGTTGAAATCTTTGTTGCCGACAGATGCCTTTACCTCAGCTACACCCTGAGCTAACAACGACCATAGCGCTTAAACCGCTAAGAAACCCGAAGAGCAATACTCCAATATCGATGCAGCTCCATCTATCTGGGAAGCCATCCTATAAGGAATCTCTGAGATACAACGTCCAGGAGTTCCCCCCTGAAGAAGAGCGCTCCTCCCTTTTCATGTCATAGCAGTCCGAGTCGGCTAGATGCCAATCGGTCTGTTGACACGGGCAGTAGAAGTAGGCTCCTTTCCACTGATAGAAGCCAAATTTATGGATTGCGGAGCGAGTGGCAATTATGGAGCGTATTTAAGTCGGAGAGACGAGCTGCATTTAAACGGCCTATTACCTCGTAGGAATACGTGTGGAGCTGGTCTCGCTTCTCTGCGGAGTGAAAAAGTATATATACTCTGGCAGGAAAGAAGTCGAATCGCGTAGGCAGTGGCGTATAGTAATGAAGCGCTACTTCATTTCGATTTTATCGTTTGAATTTTTATCGGGTCAGAAGAAAACTAAAAGAACCTTTATTCAGTTGGGGGAGGGGATATCGTGTTTTAACGCTCTCAGAAGATTTGGAGTAATTATTATTCCTAGATCCGAAGGATCGGGAAGAGGAAGGCTTGGATTCTTCTCTCCCACAAAATAGAATTTCAAAGACTAATCATTTACTCGACTAAGCGGTTGCAGATTACAACGGTCTATTTTTACCTTCAAGCAGAGACGTAATGTTCAAATAATGTGGCCATTCTATTTGAACTATAATAGAACTAAATAGGGTCTCACGAAGACAGCACTAACTGATTACACTGTTTTTATAGGTACTTGGGAAAATGCAATCGTGCGATTAAGTAGATTTGGTTAATTACATATTCACGCACAAATCATGAACGTAACCATTCTTGCGTCTTTTGGACTTTACGGTTATAAATGCAACAATTTAACCTTTTACACTTTTGAAAAATTGCGATGAAATAGTTGAGTGTTCTAAGAAGATAAGTCATGATATGATAAAATAAGAAAGCTTTAGTTCTGTTCCTCAGTAAATTTACTCAAACTTTTATGAATTTAGCTAAATAATTTAATTTTTATTTTTATTTTATTTATTAAAAAAATTTAAATTGTATACAGCCAGTTCATTTTTGCTTGATGTAAAATTCTGGCATCTAATGAGCTCAATAATACTCTTTTTGAAAGGACTCTATTTCAAATAATTTAAGTGGTAATAAAAGGAATTACACAAGAGAGATAACAGAATCCCGTCAAACATAAAAAAAATTGTTTCATCTTAAAAAAGTAGCTAATGGGAATTATATTATCATTTCGTTTATTTGAACATAAAAATGAAAAAGGAATAAAATTAAATACATTTTAATAAATGGCAGAAATTTTATTTTCGTACTCTCACTTTTAAAAAAGATTACCATGAAAATTTTTATGATTCACGCATTCCATCTTATATCGTACATGAGGAGAAGAACTCTTTGCTTTTCGAAATTTCGTTTCGTTGTGGCGTGTAACATTCAGGTCCATAGGGAGCAGTTCAAACTTATTTCGGTATTAATTAATATATATATATATATGCTATATATAAATATATGTTGCTTTGCGTTTTATTTTAGCTTTTCATGTGAATTCGTAGCATCCTTGTGCTCTTTGTACTTAATATAGCTTCTCACGAAACGATTGGGATGGCTGAAATCCGGGCTGCATGGCATGTCATTAGATAGTGCTTAATGTCATTAGATAATCCGGGCTGCATGACGTGTCAAAAGGCTTGTCAATGAATTATTTTTGCATTCGGTCGAATTATTCATTTACCAATCAAGAAAGAGCATCCTCGTTCCTGTTGGATCGCACACCATCCTGCATGAATCAATGGCGGCAAATGACGTCACTTCAGGCTCAAAATTGCTGCCAGTGATTCTGTCCAGTAAAAGTATCTTTTCCGAATGCGTGGCAAGTTATTGCTTTGCAAGATTTTCTAGGCTGCATATTTATCATACCTACCATATACTGAGTAAGGATTTTGTAATTATTAGTGAACTATAACACTCAGTTATGGATTCTCATTTCCTAACAGGACCGTTTCTTGTTAACATATCTTTCCATAAAGAACGAGGTTCATAGCTGGGCGGCCCTATCCCCCACTTTTTATCCAATTTTTATTATGTCAGTTTCTACATTTGCAAACTTGTGACACTTTTAAATATGCTTGTCTTTTAGCCGCAAAGAAAGCTGTATATTGTACAGAAACAATCTCATGGCTTTCATTATTCTTAAAATAACATTTTTGTATGTTTATTTTCTTTACGTCATAGCTTATTTGTGTTTATATTTCGGCTTTCTTTGCTTTAAAATAAATAACAGCAGTGAACTCAAATTTTGTCTTTAAATAAAAAAAAGGAAGAAACAGACAAACTATTTTAAAGTAAGTTCTCCTAAAAATTAACGTCTAAGGCCCTAAAAGTTACCGTGCAATTTCATTTCAGTAGGATTTCATTTCAGTAGTACATTAAATAAATTAACCTAAAAATTAACGTCTAAGGCCCTAAAAGTTACCGTGCAATTTCATTTCAGTAGGATTTCATTTCAGTAGTACATTTTCCTCCAGGATCAAAGAGGCCAAAAGGGTCACGAACCTTTTAATTAGTTTTGATACATGACATTGCACATTGTCGTGTTGCAGACTTCACTTTCCAAAGGTCTATTTTCCGTTTTTATTCTTTGAAGAGCATCCAGTGGGCATTGTAGAATATGCATATAAAACTCTTTAATTAAATTCGACTCGGAGCACAGATTTATGGCGTACTAGGCTGCTACTGTTAAAAACACACCATCAGCATGATTTCAGCATTAGAGTTGGACTTGCCCTACCTTTTTTCGCACCGGAGATCCGGATGTCAACCGCTTCTCGTTGGGATCAAATATAAACCTATCATTCATTCTTCGTGATGATGCTGGACGAGAATGTGAAATTTTGTGAACAGTTTCCTCAGGTTCTATATATATGTTCAAGAAGCTGTGCTTTTAATTCTCTATGAGAAGAATGGGAACAAATGCCACTGACACGAGCCTCATCCTTGGTTTTCCCTGTAAAATGCAGTCATAAACCAACTGAAATATTTGTTTGAAACTGACATTTTTGAACAAATGGCAATATGACTGAATAAAAGCATTGATGTCAACAATTATTTCATTATCATTCTGAGTTATCTAGTTTTGCTAATGGTCAGGATGAGGATCATTTTCCTCAGAAAATGGACACTTCTTTTAAATGCAAAACCACTTTTATACCGTACAGCTCACTGCTTCCCCGCTGAATGCTCTCTTTGGCATTTTGTAGGTTTCTATGGTCAATTTCTTTAGTTTAAATAGAAATGAACACGAAATTCATCCTTTCATTATACATGCCATTTTTGGTTGTGAAGAGTGCTGGTCTACTACTTCCACATTATTGCGACTCCCGCAGCATTGACTGAAGCTAGCAGCATGAAACTGAAGTGATATCAGCCTGATGTAGTACCACATCAAAAGGCAGTATTACATACACTCGAAAGGAAACGATGTTAACGATAAGGATAACGGAAAGGAAGCGATTAACAGCCTATGTGTGTTCTTTGACCATTTATCCAAGAAAAAGGAAATAACCACGTAAGGAATCATCCAGCCATGATGAAAACTCTTCAAACTAGCATGAGTGAAAAAAGATACCATTCTAATCTTAAAATAGTAGAGTTTATTTATTTACATAAAAAATTACAAAATCGGGCAAAACCAATGTATTGCATTACATTGCAACTCCTGGCTCTTAAATAAAGGTTTGCTGTATTGGTACCCTGGCAAAGATTAAACTCTGTACTTCAATGATGTCGTAGTGAAGTACGGAGTGTCAGGTACTTCCCAAATAAATGGCCAGTTCGTCGACGTTCCTGGGAAACTGCAGACAGTGTCTTTGGGAGCGATCCTGTTGTTCCCTCACTACTTGATGGCGTCATTCCTGGGAGAAGAATGTCATGTTCAACCTAACATTGTTTTGCCGAACAGTGATAAGAATGTAGCACAACAGTATAGATTGCATAATTTGCAGGTCGAATATCGCAGAATTTTGTCGGTGAATTGTTCTGCAGTGAAGGTGAACGGAAGACTACAGATGATGTCAGGCTATGGTACTGTTTAACTCTCAACATAGCCACTCAAAATGGGTCCTTCTTTGTAACGGGAGATTCTTTGCATTGGAAATCCTTTTCT
This sequence comes from Stegodyphus mimosarum, assembly GCA_000611955.2. Classification (NCBI taxonomy): domain Eukaryota; kingdom Metazoa; phylum Arthropoda; class Arachnida; order Araneae; family Eresidae; genus Stegodyphus; species Stegodyphus mimosarum. The sequence continues at coordinate 40,571 of KK116021.1, forward strand.
AAATATGCAGGCGAGGACGACTGAAGGCCAGAGAAAACATGATTCACCCCTGAAGATTACATAACTAACTGGAAATTATTGCACATTGATAGGGATTGACAACGTGACAAGATGTTTACCGCTGGCTACCTGGTTATTAGCTGGTCACCTGTAGGCTTCTGATAATAATTTAAAGTACCTTACAGTCAGAGGACAATCATTTCAAAGGTAGAACAGCCCAGCGGCTGGGCAGTTTTGCTATGATTCAGTTCAAGTCGCTGAACACTGGCTTTCATATTTAGATGCGTAATGTCTATCTATTATACGAAAGGGCAGAAAGCTGTGATTTATCTATGATTTATTTGAAAGAACCGAGCTCGTATTTAACGTTCTTATTCAGCATGTCATAGCATAATCCTATTTTCCCCATTCATTAACATTCGTTTTCATTTTAAATTAAATGACTGAAAGCAAACTTAAATGAATTTAATAACCTGATTTTGATTAACTTCTTATTAAGTCACGGATATAGTCTTTGACTGAGACTCGAAACCTGAAACTTCTTCTTTGCTACGCTACAGAAGCCGGTGAGCAGTTCCTTAGAATCTGAGTTTGAAGTGAATTTATTGACGTCCCTCTCCCTTCTTCTCTTCTAGAGCAGATATTTCTATTCGTTGCAATGCTATGGGACTCCTCCCACATAATACCATTTAGTTGAAAAACTTACCTTTCTACTCATGCCTCAAATTTACACTAAGGCAGTTTTTAGGAATAGCATATTCTTTCAGTCATAACATTTTTTTGCCTGTGTCTTGCTTTTGGACCTTTTGTTATGCGCAAATCATAGGACTTACTTTTTTATTACCATATGCCTTGCGATTTAAAAAATTAAATAAGTGTTTTCCTTCGATTAAGCTGCAATAGGTTGTAAGGTTTTAGTTAAACTAACCAAGTTTATTTTAATTTAAATCTTTTCTATCTCCTCTCTGCTTCAACTTCCTGTCAGAAGAAGCGCGCGTTTTTAGCTTATGCTAATTTTTGAAGTTCAGCCAAGCACTATTTAAGCCAGAGGTAAAAACCTCTCGGTGTGTGAGAGCTTTGCCTCAGATCACGGTCACGCTGCTAAACGTTCGCCTGACCAGCTAGCAGTTTAAATTTATAAGCCATAGTGCTTACTACGTGATTGCATTGTAAAATAAATTAAAGTGCGGTAGTATTTAGTATACCTTGCTACGCACCCTTTTCGGTAGAGGCCAACTTCCGCGAATTGCTCTGCGAAGCAAAGTTTAATTTAAGTTCTATTTTAATTTATTTAAATTTATTTGATTGTTAAGTTCGACCAAAGTGTGGTCTGTTACGTTCTGTATCTCTCCCGAATTGGGAGGTTTGTATTTAATAGTGATTGAATAAAAGAGGATTTCAAATCCCTTCACGTGCAGTTATTCTCCAGCCCAGCAGTTACATCAGAACATAGCGTACCTTCCGCTCCCTGTTCCAGTTCAGGACTTAGAACGTAAGGATAAGAACCCTTTACAGAATTTACCATGTTCTCAAAGAATACACACAGAATGCTAAGTCCTGATAGTGGCGCCCGCACAAAAAGAAGAGGATGGCCTCAACAACAAGAAGACGAACCTGAGACACCTGCTGTACCTGTCCAGAATCCTGAGATAGCACCTCCTGGCATAGAAGGATTCGGCTACATCGTACAAACCATGCGAGCAGCCATGAAGCCAGCGGCAAGTTTTGACGGCAAGACAGCCGTAATCAATTTCCTGGAAAAGCTAGACTCCCACTTCATGCTATATCCAGTCCACGAATTTCAGAAAGTCGCTCTTGCTACCAGCGCTTTGAAGGGCCAAGCGCTAAGTTGGTTCAAGTGCATCGGAAAGAATCTCTTGGGGGAACCAGGAAGCCCCACATACACGTATGAAAATTTCAAGAATTCTCTAGTGAAAGCATTTCCCGTGGTGCGAGATCGAGCCAGATTGGAAGCTGAACTGTTTAGCCGATACCAAGAAAGAATAGAAGATTTGTCTAATTTTATTTTGAGGAAAATTCAAGTTTTCAAGCTTTTGTATGGAAGTCGCCCGGATCCTGAAATTATTCAAGTTATACTTCCTAGGCTACTGCCCCAAGTTCAAGATTTCATCGAACTAAGAAATCCAACAACATTAGACAGATTATTTGAGCTCGCGGTACAATTTGAAAGCCGAAGAACAGCCGACAACGAACGACGACGCCAATTTGAGCGAAGAAGTCAGTGGAGTTCGCCAAGACCGCAGCAAAAGCAAAATCAAAGTTACGGGAATAAGGCGAAGCAATGGCCGAAGAAAGATGTGTCTCCTAAAGCGAGCGGCGAACGAAGGGAATTTAATAGAAGAACAAGCAAAGATTCCGAGGGCAACCAGAAGAAAAAGAATTTAAACTAAGAGGGATTTCTTCGAGGAAGGTGAAGAAGTCCGAAGCAGCGCAAAACCCTTCCAAAATCAATTTAAACACCGTGGTCGTTAAGAATTTGAGTTTGCCGAAGATTGAAGTTCTAATCAACAACATACCGGCGACAGCCCTCTTGGATACAGGAGCCCAAAGCAGCTTCGTATCGGAAAGATTCTTTAAGAAGCACTTTCGACGTTACAGAATTTTTAGTGCAAGAGACACGGATGTCATAGCGGCCCAAGGAGAAAAATGTAGCTGTTTAGGAAAAGTACCATTGTTCGTGCGTATCAACAACGAACAGGTAAGAATCCTGTTTTATATTGTGCGTAACCTGCAGACTTGTATTATTCTAGGTGTGGACTTTTTTAGTTTGGCAGAAGCAAAAATTGATTTCAAGGGGGGAGAACTAACATTAAATATGAAGCCAATTGAAGCGAAGAATGATAAGCCCCCGCAGCTGGACTTGGAACATTTACAAGCAGAGGAAAAAGAGAAAATCCAAGGTCTGGTAAGTCACTTTGCGAATTTATTTAGTGATGTACCAGGCTTTACGCAGGTGGTGAACCACGACATTGACACGGGGGACGCTCAGCCAGTTAGGCAAAAGCCATATAGATATGATAGGACAAAAGAAGAAATAATTGAACATCATATTAAAGAGATGTTAAAGAATAAAATCATCACGCCAATTTCTAGCAGTTATGCTAGCCCCGTTGTCCTGTGTAAGAAAAATAATGATTACCCGATTACGCACCCGAAGCGGTGGCGTTTTGCTATAGATTATCGCAAGTTAAATTCAGTTACAAAATATCCTGTATATCCGTTGCCGATAATTGAAGAAATTATTCGAAATATTTCGTCTACAAAATACATGACTACATTAGATCTCACGAGTGGCTATTTTCAGATTGGGGTAAAACCCGAGGACGTACACAAAACCGCGTTCATAACGAAATCTGGTACGTACGCATTTCTTAGAATGCCGTTCGGATTATCCGGCGCGCCGGCAACGTTCCAAAGATGTATGGACATCGTCTTAAGACCAGTCCTTGGTAAAAGCACTTTCATATATTTAGACGATATTATAATTACGAGTAGTACTCTAGAACAACACTTACAAGATTTAAGAAAAGTATTTTCATTGTTAAACGAAGCTGGTTTAAAGATAAATGCGTCTAAATGTAAATTTGCCGCAAAAGAGTTACGTTATTTAGGATTTAAAATTTCCCAAAAGGGAATCGAAACGGATCAGTCAAAAATAGTAGCCATTAGAAATTATCCTGTTCCTAAAACAGCGAAGAAATTATCGTCGTTTCTCGGGATGTGTTCATATTACCGGGCTTTCATTAAAGACTTTGCAAAAATAGCTGAGCCACTGCTAAAGTTGAAAAGAAAAAAAGCTAGGTTTTCGTGGTCAGCAGAAGCCAACTTGGCGTTTCAAAAATTGAAAGACGCATTGACTCAAGCTCCCGTCTTAAAATTTCCAGAAGGGGATAAAGGATTAGAGATTTCAGCGGACGCTTCAGATTTCGCGATTGGTGCAGTGCTTTCCCAAAATGGTCAGCCCGTGGCTTTTTTCAGCCGAACATTAAATGAAACCCAAAGAAACTATTCCGCAACAGAGAGAGAAACTCTCGCAGTGTTAGCATCAGTACAGAAATTTCGTGTGTTCTTTGGAAGTTCTCCAGTAACTGTATATACCGACCACGCGGCGGTCACTAGACTCTATTCTGGAAAAAATTTATCACCCAGATTAATAAGGTGGGCTCTCAAATTACAGGAATATAACCTAATAATTAAACATACGCCGGGAAAGGAAAATGTTGTGGCAGATGCTTTAAGCAGAATTAACTTAGATGAAAATGGAAGTGTAATTAAGATAGCCATGTTAACATCCAAAGTATTAGATTCTCGTGAAACAGTAATAGCCGAACTCAAAAAAGATCCGGAGTTCAAAAATATATACAATTATTTGGCCGACCCTGAGAATTTCAATCATCCGGATATTGTGCCGATAAGAAATAGGGCCGAAAATTACGAATTAATTGACGGACTGTTATTCTATACGAAAGCTACTAATGAGAATCATGAATATAGACCGGTTATCCCAGCTAGCATGAGGTTGAATGTATTAGAAGAGTTGCATGATTGTGCCATTTCGGCTCATTTAGGTATAAGAAAAACTGTTCAGAGAGTTCGCGAGGCAGTTTTCTTTCCAGAACTGCAAAAGTTTACTAGGGCGTATGTCCAGTCGTGCCCAACATGTCAATTAAATAATTATGTTAATTTCCGCCCGGCCGGGTTCCTAAATAGTATTAAATCAGAATTCCCAAATCAAATAATAGGCATCGATTTACTTGGACCTTACCCTCGAAGTAAAGTTAATAAAAGCCGATATCTTTTAGTTATAGTGGATCATTTTAGCAAATGGTTAGAGTTAATTCCGTTAAAACGCGCGTCTGCAAAAATTGTAGTAGATTCAATTCTAAATAAGTATATTTTAAAATACGGGGCGCCCCTAAAAGTTATTTCAGACAATGGTCCTCAGTTTGTTAGTAAAATGTTTGAGGAAATGTGTGCAAAACTGGGCATACGTCATCTAAAGATGGTCCCGTATCGTCCGCAGTCAAACATAGCGGAACGGGTGAATAGAAATGTAGTGAAAATAATTCGTAGTTATGTGAAAAACTATCACTCTACCTGGGATAGCCATATAAATGAATTTGCATTTGCACTTAGGACCGCCAAACACGATACTACACAAAAAACACCCGCTGAACTCTTCTTAGGAAGAAAGATCTTGACCCCCCTAGATAAACTGTTCTTTGTACAGGAAAGGGCAGAAGAATTTAAAATGAGTGATATACAAAAGTTAATACGGGAAGCGACGGAAAATATAGAAATGGCCCAAAGAAAACAGAAATTGTACTATGACCTAAAAAGAAGAGAGGTCAAGTACAATGTGGGAGATGAAGTGTTGAAGATTAAACACAACTTGTCAAATGCCCCAGAGGAAAAGGTGGGGAAATTTTTTCCGCGTTTTGAAGGCCCGTTCACAATTGAACAAATTACGGGGGCAGTGGTTATATTAAAAAGAAATGATGGTCAAACGCTCAAAGCGAATGTGGACCAAATAAAACCGTTCTATAATCGCAGCAAAATGGCTGTATTTAAAGATTCGTTTCAGGATCCGAGGCAATCGACTAGCCAGGAAGATATACGTCAGCAAAAACAGCAGGAACCAGCTACAACGGCATCGAAATGTCAGAAGAAGAAAGCTCCCCCCCAACAAAGAAATAAGAACCAAAAAGGTGGTTTCAAAAGAAAGTCTCACGATGCAGGTGAACAAATCTACGAACGGAATTACGAGCGCACCAAGAGAAGAAAGCAGAATGGGCAAGGGAAGCCCAATGTATCCAAAAGAACTGTGGAATCATCGGACAGGTGCCTGAGAAGCAAGAAACGTCGATTGCAGCCTGAGAATCAACTTCCCGAATACAGCAGGAACCAGGACAAGCAACGAGCAAGGGCCCAGGAGAGAAGGGCCCAGTCCACCAAACGTCCAGCGGAGCAACCTCCTCTACAAAGGAAATTGCCGAGGATACAACGACGGAATTTCAAAAGAAAAAGAGACGAGCAGGCTCCGAAAGAACAACGAAAAACGAGGAAACTGAACCAGGCCACAACTTACTCAAGTTTTAAAGATTGGGCCAAGAAAAGGATGGACGATCATAATAAGATAAGTACAATTTCGTATTCAAAAGTTTAGTTAATTTTTGAGTATACTGCAAGTTGCAGGGCTGATTTTACCTCAAGCGAGGTTGACTTTTACGCCAAGTGAGCGATAAGTCCTCATATGGAAAGTAAAATGTTTTGTTAAAAGAAATTGTAATTTTCAAAGATTTAAAATCACTTAATGTTTTGTAAATAGATTAATTCTGTAAAAGCAATGAATTGCTGAAAAGAATATGTTAACTAAATGATTTTGTATGACGCTTTGTCTAAAGACTTGTAAAATGTCTAGAATGAAAATTCGGAAAATTGAAAAACACGATTTAGTCTGTAGACTATTAATTCAATGTAATTTGATATTTCAAGAAAGTACCTTGAGAAAGGAATAGGAAGCACTTGCTGTAAGCTTAGAAATTTAACCTATATTTCTGTAAGCTTAGAAATTTAACCTCTATTTGCATTTCAGGATTGCTATGAAATTGTTAATGTGTTATGAAATGTAACAAATAATATTATGCTAGCAATGCACGTTAAGTGCAATATTAATGTGAATGTTGTGTGCAAACTGCGAATTTGTATGCATGAAAAGTTAAAGATTGACTATTTTAGAATGCAAGTGTTAATTAGGCTCTCCACCAAATACACTTAAAGTGTTAGACATAAAGCTAGTGAGAACCTTAGGATTAGCTGGTTATAGGGCGTTTTTTTCAGGTCTCGTATGTCAAGTTCTAACTAATGTTAGTCGATTGTAGGTGGAAGAGTTGAACACCCCCGAACACATAAAAACCCGCAATGGCGGTTTGCTTTACATCCAACACCGGTGAGAGAGCATACGGGGGAAGAATTTAATTGTGCTTGAATGATAATGTGTGTGTGCAAAATTACACAAAAAAAAAAAAATAAGGATTTGTACCACTTAGAATTATTCTGTTATTATGTCATACTAAAGTTGTTTTCCTTCCAGATTTTGCTGGAAGGAGTAAGACTGTTTGAAGAATAAGACTTGAAAAAAAAAATGTTGAAGATTGTTGTTCCAGAAAATTTCGTCTGTATTTTACACAAACATATATTGCCTTGTAAGAGTTGGCCTAAGTTTAGAACAGTGAAATTTTCGACTATTTAGAATTGCTAGTTTTCAACATGGTCCGTTTGGACCAAAGTAGTTTAACTATCGCAATTCTGGCGGGAAGTATGTAAGGTTTTAGTTAAACTAACCAAGTTTATTTTAATTTAAATCTTTTCTATCTCCTCTCTGCTTCAACTTCCTGTCAGAAGAAGCGCGCGTTTTTAGCTTATGCTAATTTTTGAAGTTCAGCCAAGCACTATTTAAGACAGAGGTAGAAACCTCTCGGTGTGTGAGAGCTTTGCCTCAGATCACGGTCACGCTGCTCAACGTTCGCCTGACCAGCTAGCAGTTTAAATTTATAAGCCATAGTGCTTACTACGTGATTGCATTGTAAAATAAATTAAAGTGCGGTAGTATTTAGTATACCTTGCTACGCACCCTTTTCGGTAGAGGCCAACTTCCGCGAATTGCTCTGCGAAGCAAAGTTTAATTAAGTTCTATTTTAGGTTTAGTATTTAATTTTATTTGATTGTTAAATTCGACCAAAGTGTGGTCTGTTACGTTCTGTATCTCTCCCGAATTGGGAGGTTTGTTATTAATAGTGAATTAATAAAAAAGGATTTCAAATCCCTTTACGTGCAGTTATTCTCCAGCCCAGCAGTTACATCAGAACATAGCGTACCTTCCGCTCCCTGTTCCAGTTCAGGACTTAGAACGTAAGGATAAGAACCCTTTACAGAATTTACCATGTTCTCAAAGAATACACACAGAATGCTAAGTCCTGATAAGGTAAGAAATATACCAGATTCAGAACTTTTTCAGCTCTCATATTTCCACTTATTTTTATTATAATGCAGTTCTTTGCTTATTTAGCTTTATTTTAATTTTACGTTATCTTAATTGTTAATGGTAGAATTTTTTAAACAAGTAATTAATTTTCCACCAAAAATAATTTGGCCAGTTTTCTTTTCTGTTTCAATGGATTTGTTTGAGTGTATCATACAGACTAATTCCTATAAATGCCTATCCTAGATATTAGGAGAGAAATAAATTATTTTCGATCTGCTTCTTCATAACTCTGTCATTAACATACGATGATGGACTTGTTTTTCTTTCTATAATCAATGTGGAATGACTTAAAATGGTTTATATCTAAAGCTGCACTTATTTTCACAACTACTCTTCGTTGTCTGATAGTACCTTTAGCACTTCCTTAACAGAAATTTATGTCAGTTTAGAAAGGTTTCAGTTGAAGTTAACTAAATGACTTTACTGTATAATCTGAATTTCTTTCTGAAAGGAATCAATAATAATTAAGAAAAATCTATGTCTGCTTACATTGCTGCAAGAACAGGGTTTTCAATAAATAAATATTTACTATTTCATTCATGAAAATCTGTATGAATTCTCCCAATACTCTGTCATGCAGCTCGAGATGCATCTTAGTATTTTAATATCTCTGGAATAAGTGGTCTTAGCTCCCAGTTATTTCTTATTGTTTTAAACTTTTTTAGGAATAACGGACTGTCGATCAAGTCATAATTTTAGCTGCAATTTGCCTCACTGCTGTGTTTATAGCCTCTAAGTTTGTAGAGACATTAGGTTATTTAGTAGCAGGAGACATGAAAAATATGCAATTCCTTCGCCGGGAATCGAACCACGGACCTCTGAAATACCGGCTCAGTGTGCTGACTATTACACCACGAAGGCACGCTAAGAATGTGGGAGATATACCTTATAAGTTTACCAAGAAATCTAAACTAGTCCCATATTTTCAAAAGTTTTAAACACTTTTAATTTGTATATGAAAGAAGCCTTGAAATCTAAAGCCTTTCATGTGCAGGTGATATATTCCGCTTCGTTACCGTCATATTCTAAATATAACATTAACTTTGCCCAATCTAGGTTAAATATTTAAGTTGATTTCTTGCAACTTAAACATTTCACCAGAGCATCGTCGGTGCAAGACATTTTTCTAAGTGCAATATAGTATTTGTTGCTTATATCTTAACCACTGTGAGTGATGAATAAATAAAATTTTTAATTCGAGCCGCAAAGGCACAAAATTTCTCTGTTAGTTGTTGTACAAATATATGCCGTTGAGTCATGCCACAGAGGTTTTGCCTTGCGTCAAAATGATACCGATTGCGAATGCTGACACAGGCTGATCCCATATTCGCCTGAGACTGAACTTTCTCATTGACTTTCACTAAAATTTAGTAAAGGCTGAAAATATCTTAGTTCTAAAGATATAGGCCTGAAAAATATAATTGCTTGTTGTTATTCAGGGAGTTTTATTTAATTAAATTCAAAAGGTATTGGACCGTAAAACTGATTGAGTTCTGTATTTTCGATAAACTGTGTTCTATCCGGTGCGTAAAACTATTTCATTATCATTTTAGATTTTAAATTTAAATGCATAGAAATTTTTAATTTCCTACAGAATTTTGCACTCTGCCTTCGCTGAGAAAAAAAAAGAATCCCGGCATTATGTTAAGAAAATCTTAATGTAGAATACTCGTTATTTAATTAATTTTGTTAAAGATCCAAACTTTAATAAATATGCATATAGTGGCTTGGCAGTAGACGATTAAGCATTCGCCAGGGGATGAATGAAACTACCCGATATTTCAGAATCACGTCTAGAGTATTATTCAGCATTCATCATCGTGACTGTGCTCTACAGATTTATACTATTGTGCACGAGAGGCCAGAGAAACATAAATGTCTCCGGGTTAGAACTCAGTCCTATCAGCGTCGTTATATCGAAGACTGATTTTGTAGATTTTAATGATGATATCAATTAGGTAAATTATTTCGTCTTTTCTGCGATAGGTAATTTTGAGTAAAAACAATTACAAAAAAAATCACAAAATGAATTTTATCTGTTCCTTTATTTTAATGCCAATACACATCCTTGACATAAATATTTTTACCGAGTTTCAAAAACGCAATTATAACTATTATAATCATCCTGGAAGCTGGAACTTAGAAGTAGGATAGAAAGCTCTCCTATCTGTAAGAAAAGAATAAATTTAAATACCAAGCATGCATGCAAATACATATATAGAAAGATAATAAAACAAATAAACATACTTATATGAATGCAATACAATTCACAGAAATATGCTGTGAGCACAAGTTTATAAACGCCTTTTTTACGTAAAATAAAATCGCATCTTATTTCATTCAGGAAAGATTTTTAAAATTTTCATCTTCTTTATCGTATCCTCTCTAAATCAAATGTTACTGTCTTATTTTTCTCTTTTAATGTTAGTTTATATTTATTGAATATAATATACAATACTTTTAAATTGTCCACTTTTATGCTTGTGATCTATTGAAACTGAAATATTTCTGCACCTGCAATTTAACAGCGTAGAAATACGAGTAACACAGAGATTAATCAACTTACAAAACGCTTTTTGGAAATCTTGCTTTTGTGCCGTTGTTAAACATTTTTAATCCTAAGCTTAATGGATCCTTCATAGGATTTCAAATGCAGTTTCTTCTTTTTTTGGTCAGTATAAGTTAAATTACTCTCTCCTTGATATCAAAATGACCGGTCGTTTTTCGAGTTTTAAATTTTTCTTTCGACTTTTTTAACTTTGCTTTTAATATAGTTCGGAATGTTTTAATGAACCTCATTATTTCGGGGGTATTCTACATTACTGCTATTAAATTTTCATCTGCTTTTACCTGTTATGGGGTCTGGACAAAAACTAATGGGGCCGTAAATTATTTTGGGTAAAACTGCTGCTTATGATATCTGCTTCATGATTCAAGAGCTTACATAAAACGTAGGAGCTCGGAAATGAAGCTACGTAAAATTGCTGGTAAATGGGACACCTGGTGTATGGAAATTATTTAGAAACAGTTATAGATTTCGAGAAAAGCAGTCAGTCAGGCGTTCTTTTTTTTAAGATCGCAGTGTTTCTTCCTAATAAGAGAAGTTAACTTAATGAGTAATTAATTTACTTCCTCAATTTTTTTTAAATCTTTTCAGTAAATATAATATAAACAGCTGTGAAACAGTACGTTTCAACAGAAAAAGTTAGCCTAAGTTTTGTTTCCCAAACAAAATAAAATAAGTAATTAAGTAAAATAAAATGCATATAAATACAAAAAAATAAATTTTCCTGCTCAACATGCATTCACACTGCATCTGTCATGCATGAAAAATGCTCCTTTTATTTGAGTACGTCTGGAAACAAATCATAGAAAAATTTGATGAATAAAAAACTAGTTTCATTTCCGATTTAATAAGTACATCAGATTTGTCAATCCCGATCCATAATCAATCCTCCTATGCATGTGGCACGTAAAGCTGGAAAGAACCAAAAAATTATTTTTTCTTTAATTAGTTTTGTCAGACTCTAATGCATTAAGCAAAGTGTAGTTCATGAAAAATTCCATCGCTTTCTAATTTGGAAGGTATTATCCAAAGTAAACAGTAAGTAAATTCAACAAACTCCAACCTAGTGAAGAAAATAGGCACTTTGCATATGTACTGTTTTTTAAAGCAGTTCCTCATCTTTTACAGAAAATATAATGTGAAATCGATCATTGTTCGGTGTTTCCAATTCTCTCATACCTCAGTAAATAGCAATAAATGAAAACAGTAACCAATGAGTATGAATTTAAAAAGCAATTTTAAAAAAGTAATTTGATAAAAATACAGAAAAGGTAAAAAATACTGTAATCGATGTACAGTGTAAGAAAATCCTTTTATTGATTACACTGATGTTATAAAATGTTAATAAATGTTATTGTCAAAATGCATCAGAACACGTTTAGTAAATTTCGGAAGACAGCAAAGCTAGTTTTAGAAAATTTTCTTCAAAAACCTAATTAACCTAAAGCGACTTGGAATAAGAAATATGATGAATGATAGTGCTTCATCATCCTTATTTGGGCCGAATGGATGCCTTCTCCTCATTCACCTCTTAACTAGGTAAGAGTCAAAATGTAAAGATATTTCTCCGTCATACAATTATGTGGTATAGTGACAGTACTACGAGCTAGCAATTGAAAGATACGCATTCAGGTTCCAGCGAAGGTACAGTTTCTTTTGCAAGATTTTATGTTTCAAGAAACCGAAAAACCCTACAGTTTAATATAAAAAAGGAAGGCAAAACTACAAACATTTTTCACTCAAAATATAGAAATAGTTGATAAAAAAGTGGCAAAGTAAAATAAGTAAGGAGAGATTGCACTGTACATACCACTCCCATGACCTTGCCCTGACTAGTCAAGCAAAAGGTGGATAAATATTCACTCATTCACAGTCTGCATAGATAAAAAAGCAAAACTGTGCAGAGCAAAACGTAAAGAGGTGGGAAGGAACAGAAATGCTTTTTGAGTGAAAGACAAGAGCAATGCCTTTTCTGCTATGATGTTAACTGCATGGTAAATAGGGACTTCTCTGCAGCCCACTAATACGCAGGGGGAAAGCATGCTCATTGAACGTTCTCGATTCCTAGAAATAGCTGTGATATTTTTTCCCTTTCTCAATGATAATGATTAGGAGAAAAGTCCCTATTTTACAGTTATTTTGTGACTTCTTATTTTAGCTTATCAGGTAACGCGGTCTTAGACTACTCTACCGGAATTACGCTATATAGTCAGAACATGAATCGAAACTATCTTTAAAAACCTGTTCGTATATAGAGGTACAATAATGCATAAGACGTTACTCTCTGAGCCTGTAATTATACTTTATGATGTCTATATAAATTGCAAAAATAAAGTGCAATTCTTTGGTGTTTCATTGGTTATATCTTCACAATTAACACAAGACATTTCAGAAAGCATACAACAGGCATTTCGGAAGAATGTGCCATGTTATATTAGGTTAGGTTATTTGAGTATGGGAAATCACACTATGGCTATCTGCTTGAAGGGAGGAATGCCTTCGTGGAGGCTTTTCTAAGGGGAACTAGCTCGCATTCACGTTACATATAGGGGAAATGACGGAAACCTTTCACGCATCCAGATCGTACACACAGTTTCGAGCCTCGGTCAAACTATATATATTCAGCTGTGCTAAAATGTCCTGAATTGCGTCTCTCTCTCTCTCTCTATATATATATATATATATACTGCGATTCTATACAACGCACAATAATACATCAGTAGTATATTTGAGTAGCGTGTAAACAACTTACTATAACGACACACATAAAGCGCGTCATGTAGTGCTGTGTATTTTCTTGGAAAGTGATAGTAAATACGTGTTCGTTAGCTTTTTGGCCAAATATGAATTGCAGTTTGTTATGAAATATATGTATTTACGGATAACCTCAGCTGACCTACCACGAAAGATTCATAATCGAAATGCTTAACATATAGCTTAATAAATACATAATTGATTTGTCCACAGATTACTTATCAGCAGCATTAATGCAGCTTTAAATAGCATAGTAGCATATAAATGACGATGGATTTTACATTGCTAACGCCCTTACTCTCTTTATTGAAGCAGGCCTGAAACTGACTTTTCGGCATATTGCTGAGTACCTTTGTTACATTATATTGGATATCATATTATAATTAATATATATTAGAAATTATTCGTCCTTTCAAAACATATAATGTTTTGAAAAAGTAGAAATTCCGGGGAATAAAGTCAGTTGAACGAGCGGGAGGATTTAACTAGATAACTGCTTTTTTTCGGCCAGAAAGGCTCTCTCGAAGAGTGTATTTTATTGCAGATGTGTGACGCAAACGACGCAGAAATGTTGCTAATGTTCTTTATTTAAATGTTAGCTTAACTCGCATATGATAAATCTGTTAATTTTCCTCTATCAATCTCATAATTAACTGCTTGTTGAACCGTACTGTATCTCGCCATTGTTGCATCTCACTGTCTAAGTTTATTCGTCATTTATTCTCGCCCATCTTTGAAGCTTTTATACCATCAAACGCACGCGACATTTTCATCTTAATCCACTTTCAATGAATCTAACATTTCGGGTGCACTCTTTTTGATTTTCATACAAAGTCCTCTATCAGTCTCGTAATTAACTATTCTGGCACGAATATTAATCGGATTTTGCATAATTACGTTAGCAGTAACACTAAGCCCCATTCTGGACTTAAATTTTCACCTGTATATTATAGTAATAAACAAATCAGTTTTTAAGCCTTTCCTTTTAGTTTAAATATAAAATGGTATCAAAACTTAAAGTAATAGCTTTATGATCAGTGATAAAGTACTATCCAAGCTTGTATTAGCGTTGCTAGGTTAGTTGTTGAAAGTGTTAGGTGCGATCAGCCTTTTGCACGAAGAGTATTAAAAGTCAGTGAAGAATCAGCAGTATTTAGAATCACCAAGTTATTAAATTCAATTAAATCTATGAGCGGGGCCGATCTTGAATTTTCAGATGTTGCACCTCATAGTGAGCTGGAAGTCTTGAAATCTCCTCCTAAGATGTAATTTTTGAAAGAGCTTAATTTACGAATCTAGTTCAAAAATTAAGGAATCGGTATGCTCCCTGGAGGAGAAATAAGCAGAAACAATCAGAAAGCAACCTTCTGCTGTATCCAAAACTATGGAGATGGTATATTTACTTGTTTTCCATATCACGAGAGACAAGAAACCATTGTAGACTATTGCAGCCAATTTATTCTGAGACAGAACGACCCTATTAGGAGAAGTAGTATCAATTAGAGTTTTATCTTGAATGGTATATGGCTTCTGGAACAGGACTATGTCCGTACCAATTCAAACTCTTTCTGAATCCTATGATTTGTTGCAAATATGGATCTCCGAAAGTTGAACTGCAGAAATTTTAGATTTTTGAAATTATGAAGAGAAGGGGAATTTAATTCTGATTCCGGTTCCTAAATAATTCCTGCAGTTCTCTTTGTAAGTCGGGCATAACTTGGAATTAGCCGAGTAATTGCAATCAAAATGGGTATCGTTATTTAGGTTAGTTGTGCAGTTTATGCCCTTTGGAATTTCCTGGAAGTACTTAGTGTGTTTTATCCTACTGGACACAAGAAGGAGGCTCTGTACAGGTGCGACTCTGATGACCTAGGCCTTAGCAGTTGAAACAGCGGAGCAAGTTAACGTAGCGTCTAAAAAACGGGCACGAATTGAATCCCAAGTAAATTCGTCCTTGCTGCCCTAGTTTATTAAAATAGTTTCCGTCCAAGTTGATTATCCAATTGTTTTTGGGAATCCACATGGTTAATTGGAATTCTGGGTAAATTGCTCCTTCTTTCTTAAGAGCAAATAAGTTTCAAAAGCTAAAGTAAGATTGTCTGCTGTTAAATTCAAATGGTTCTCCCAAGATAATTATGAAATCCCTGAACGGTTTTGGTGCTCTTGGCTGTAAGGAGTCGCAGATGGTTTTATTCGATGAAATGGATTCTTTTAGCTTTGTGACATGTTCTTTAGAAGCGAAACGGATTAATAATTCTTTTGATCTTGTAGGCCTAATTTGCTTGATAGGAATTCGCAACTTCTTCGGGTTCAGCTGAGTTGTCATTTGTTATTGCATATTTTTAGGCATACTGTTTGGATCTTATTATGAGGTATTATGAGGACCTGTTCTGGTGAGGTTAATTGCTGGCAAAACTTTTTCTTCTTTTTTTACACTAGTGTGAACGGAGTTTCTGGTTCTTCTATGATCAATATGGGGCTGGGATGTCGGTGCTAGAGCAGTAGTTGTGGGATTGGATGGCTCTCTGATTGAAATTGCTCTTTGAAGAGAGTCGTTGAAGAAAGTCGTTTTTGAAGGGAGTAAACATGAAGCACAAATTTTACGAGCAGTCTGACTAGCGTTTTTTTTTAAATAAAAGAGCGTAATATGAGAAAAATGCTTTTTTGGCTTCTCCATTCGTAGAAGTGCACTCAAAAAATTATGTTATGGCACATGTTAGAGTTGCGCAACGTCAGCAAAAAAACCGTACTTACTCATCTGCTTCAGTCACTGTTACTTCTTAAGAGCAGTAATAAAATAGTAATATGAAAATGATTTGAAAAACTGCACAACATTCCGGATGACCCTCCCAAAAGTAGCGCCGGAATTAAATTTAAAAAATGAATCTTTATTTATGCATGTATTGCCAAAGTTGTGACAAATTTTAAAAACATAAACTCTCCGATTAAGTATGAAAAATGATACCTGACACAGTCTGGTAATATCTGTACTCTACATTTCGGATGACACTCACAAAGTCTTAACAAGTCGAATTTCTTCTTTAAGTTGAAGAATGGTGGTATGCGGTTGCTTTAAAACTTGGGCTTTACAAATTCCTAGAGATAAAAGTCACATGGTGTAAGATGACATAACTTTGGTGGCCAATTGTGATCCCTCTTGAGTGAAATCAACCACCCATGAAATTTCTGCAGTCGCAACTCAATGGTTTCATACTCCGAATGACATTTAGCGCTATTCTGCTGAAAGAACCTCATCATACTGCAAGTTCATAGCTTGTAAATGAGGCCATAAAAATGCTATTACCGTCTCGCAATTAAGTAAGTCATTGACATTTACTGTAATTTGTAATCTGTTTTCACCATAGTTATGCTTTCCTACATTTCTCCATCACGACTGACTCGTTGCTAACTGGAATGTGATAACTACGACATGTACTTCAGAAAGCATTGCCAAACCAACGGAAAAAAATGGCGAGCAATTTCAATCCTGCGTTAATATTGAGGCATTGTACATGAATTAATCAGCTTCAGACTACTTTACAAGTATAAGGTAAATAAGCTGGTAACAGATTTAGTTGACTTTACAATTTCACTTTTCGAATTAAAATTTCAGTCAACGTTTTAGCTATGTTTCAAAACACAAAGAGTGAAATATAATACACCTGCATACTTTTTATTTATAAATATCATTGGAGAATGTTTCATTTTAGATACAGGAATAGCTATGCATATTTAAAATCGGCTCAGTGACATGCAAAAAATAATAGTTTTTATTTACAGGGCGATTCAAAAGTCTGCTTACATCTTCTTATTTTGTAAACCGCTGAAAGAATCTCCTGTAATATATGAACATGAATTAAGAGTAAAATTCGCATCAATTAAGATGTAAGAGCATCAAGGGCTCCATCTTGAATCTTGCTCTTAATTTCCAAATAGGCTCGATAGCATTCGATACATGGAAATAAGCTAAGGTTTCCTCAAAATTAAAGTGGTGTAGTTACGTTTTTAATAACTTTATTCGTTATAAAAGCTATGAACTTGAAGTAAATGAATTGTTAATGGCATTTTATTTCTTTATTTTAGATGACACAGCTCAGCACTGATTGTCCAGAAGTAAAATGAAATCACGCTTATGAATGGTGGAAAAGCTTCATGGTTATTTTGATATTACCAACAATTTATGGGATCTGATATCGGAGGTTAAAATCATTCTAGTATCTATGGCTTTGTTCATTGAATTCGTCATTTGCAAATTAAATAGTCTTGGTGCTGAATGCCATCCACATGGTTATTTTGCCGAGAGCATGTTACTGGCATGAATTGAATTTAATATTGCTCATATTTACTTGCTTGCAACAGCCCTTCAACCGAGCCCTAGCAGGTTACATTTCGGAGGCTGTTTGACATATTCTGAGCTTCAAGTACCCGCAATTAAAAGTACCCGCATTGTTGCCTTGTTTGTCGCAACGTTTGTGTAGTGTTATGTTCATATGCATTGGTCCTGTTTTAGCGAATGCTTTTACTAATTTGTGTAATTTGCTTTTACTAATTTAATTACTGTGAATAATATAAATTCTTTTAAAAAGAAGACTATTATGCTCATCAGTCAAAACGTCATTAATAGTCAAGTTAGGTAAATATCATAAATTATTACCTTCTTGATGAATAAATATATTGCACAGCTAATTGTATTAGTCTGCATATTATAAAATTCTAGCTGAAATTTCATGTAATCACAGGCTTTCTTTCTAATTTAAAAATTTCTTTGAAAGTTCAAGACTGCGGTTACGCCGCTTATTATCCTCCAACAGGACCTCTATATATGACTCGGGTCTAGCATTTGTTTTTGTAGAAAGGTTTACGAAATATAAAAATATTTTCAGGCACTAAATCATCATGCACATTGCATAATTAAAGTACTATCAAAGTGAATTTAATTAAAACTACTACTACTAAAGTATCTTAATTTTGATTTTTGAAATATTTTTGTTTGGTCGAAAAAGTACTTGAAGGCTCTCGTACATAATGTCATTTTAGGCTTGTGCGCTGGCTGAGTTATGTCTATGTATTAGTTTAAAATAACAATTGCAGAGCATTATATGGATAGTGAAGATACAAGACTACATTACTGTAACTGGAACAATAAAGAATTTTTTAAAATTAATACTAAAAGTAGAATATAATATCCCGAAGCTTAGAAAAATCGTGAAGAATACCGTTTCTTATAAATTTTCTGTTATATGAAAGAAATGTAAAAAGTGCATTATAATGTAAGATTTTTCAGAGCAGGAAATGTGTAAAATGAATTGTGTTCTTGTTCAGAATTGCAGAACGTGTCTTCTAGGTGCCAAATAGATGTGCTAAAAAGTCTGAGGAGAGAGCATGAGATTCAGTGTTCCAGATGGCTGTGGCGACGAGTTATCTTCCTCCACATTTTTAACTTTTAGTGCAACTTTAGCGACTCCTGGAGTTTTTGAATAGAAACATGACAAATGAACAGTGCGGGTATCAGAGCACTGGTCCTTTATCCTGCAGCTGGATGCGTTAAACGCTGCACTACAAGCGCACGTGAGAGAAATATTTCTAATTCCGTATAATGTAATTAAAATTAGTGCACTATGGCCTATTATAAAATATAAAAAAAGACATTTTATAAACTATGCTTTTAATCCTGCTTTCAGAATAAAATGAGAGTAGCTGCGTGAATTACTTTCAATATGATAAAAATTAAAATATCACATATTGCTTTCGTACGCGTTCCAAGAATCTCAACGTAATTTCTAGACTATCAAGAAATTTTATTAAATCGTAATGTCAGTATCACTACAAAAATGTTTCTTACGATCATACTTAAATTGTATTGGACGTAGTCTTTGATTGAGTTTCTTAGATGCTGAATTTATCCTGACTTCACTATTAATAGGCAGATATCATGAAAAACTGTTAATTCTCTTCGAGAGGGGCCGCTAGGATTGCAATAACAATTAAATAACAAATGTAAACAAAAGTAAATTCGTTTAAATAGTTGAGGCCGTAATAATATGGAAATATATATAATTCTTTTAGGAAAGCTCTAAATAATAGAAATGGCACATTGGCTTCTCTAAATATTTCTTGAGAATCATCTAATAAAACTATAAGTAACGTAGTGAGAGGGAAATTAAATTGTTATATGTAACGAGAGTGGAATTTAAATTTAATTCTGTCCAGGGTAAATTGCATAGCTCAAGATACTACCCAAAGCCTCTGAGAATATAACATCAGTTTCTACTTCAAAACTAGGTTTTTCTATCTTATTTGAAATGTGGTGAATTTCTTTATGTAGTATTAAACTGTACTTATTTTTCAGGACACTAAATTTAAATCTGGGTATTTACTCTGCATACTCTGCATGCTCAGCATTTCAGTGTCTTAACATTCGTAAATTATGCCACCTTTCTTAAGCCGGCATCTAACTTTAAAATAATATTTTACAGCTAGTTTGAAACTGATGAACCTTTAAAAGTCATCTATTAGTATTTTTTCCCTCAGGCAGATAGCCTCATGTATTCTGCCACAATCCAAATAATCTCAAACTCATAAATCAAATTGCAATCTGAATCACAAAACTGCAAACTGAAATTGTACATTGTACCAGGCTTAGACATTTTAGCGTTGAAAAAAATTTAAATTAACAGTTAGTAAATATATATATTACTATATATATTATTAATTCAATATTGGCTATATTGTTTGTTATTGAAATATGTCATTTTATGCAGTGTTTCTTAACTGATTGTTTTAAACATTAATATACGAAAAGTTTATTATTTTTTTACATTGATCAGAAACATACGATAATCACCCACGGCTGGGTAATTAACACCAATAGTAAACACTGCATAAATCAGGGCACTGTACCGGGAATAGAGATTTTTCTAATTTGATTGATTTTATCAAAAGTTATCTGCCGAAGGAAGTACCATAATTTATCACACAATTTAAGGATATTAGTCCCCATGCAAGATAACTGATAAGGTTATCCTGCATGGGGACTAAGCATTTGCATTTTATTTATCCTGCATTTGCCAAAGGAGGGATAAAAACATTCGTAGAGGACTTTCTAAAGGAAACTGTCGTGAATTGCTCTAAATTTACATTGCACATGCAAATAAAACGACGCAAAAGACCGCACGCATAAAAAAAGAGTCGTGCTTCTCTTTTTTGTCAAGTCGTAGCGTCATTACGTTTTCTTGAAGCAGGAGACATGAAGAATGAACAATGCCCTCGCCGGGACTCAAACCTGGATCTCTCGAACACGCGCCGAATGTATTACCTTTACGCCGCCATAGCATGCTGAAAGAAGGTAGAAAAAATAATATATAATCCCCCTTTTAAAAGGCGACTGAGAATTTGGGGACCCAATCGCCAAACCCTAGTTGTGACGCATTATTGTCCACCACCTTTTAGTTCGGGCACCACTATAGAGTTATTATGTTTTTACGAAGCAGGAGACATGAAAAATGATCACTGCCCTCGCCAGGACTCCAAGCTAGGCCTCTCGAATACGCGTCAAGTGTACTACCGCTACACACGAAGGCATGCTCTAAAGTGGGAGACAATACCTGTAATGTAAACTGTCTACTGTCCGCTTTCTTGGAAACTATATGAAACATCCCACACTCATCAAGAATTAGTAACTTTTATAAGTATAAGGACCTTTCCTTATTATATCAAAGTTCTTTTAAATATTCATTAAAGGTTAAAGTTATACTGAAGTTTTACCCCCCCTCCCCACACACACATATATGTAACACACTTTTAAATCTGCAAGATCCTAGCCGTTAGGGATTTAAAGTAGTTCCAATAACTTACTAAGCTAATAGGCTAAGCTGCGTTGTTGGCAATTAATTATGTCTTTCATATAGAAGTTAAAGCAATAGTACTCTAGCAAGCAAAACAAAGTAAAATTAATTTTGTCGAAATCTTCAGCTTCAAAACAGAAAGAAAAATTGAATTGGAGCTTAGCTTCGTCTGCAGCTTTCAAAGGGTAGAAACAAATTACACTGCCCGTAACAGATTCTCAGCATTCATTCTAAAGGGCTCAGATCTAAGTCAGACGGGCATTTAACTAAACAAAAAGGCCTCGTTGGGGCTCGGTGTTACAACCTAGTAATTTGAAAGAAATTTATGGCTACAGGTGTCCTTTCAACTTCAGTTCTCAAATACTAGTTTAGTGAGCAAGCGAGTAAAGTAACTGTAAATATACTGTAATAAAGCTTACAAAGAAACAATATGAAGGAAAGTTACGAATATCGTAACACTTAAAATTTTCGATTTTAGAGGAAGTATAATCAGTTTCCTTAAGTAACAGTTTAAGACAAGTGACATGCTATCTCATTGATTCTTGGTAATAAATCAATCTACGATGACTTATCAATTAATAGCACACTTTTTGCAAAGAATTAAAAATGCATAAATCTTGGATCGTAAATCATACCGACCTATCTGCAATACTTATTAGGTTCATAAAACATGGTTTGTTAATAATTATAAACAGTTAAGAATTCAGAAATTAATTGATTGAATGTTATTGATCTGGAACAGTAATAATTTCTTCTTCACACGCTTCTTAAACCCTTATATTTAAACTAGTCTTAAGGTTTATGTTAAAACGTTAAACTAGTCTCAAGTAATTTAGGTTAAAATAACACGCCGAATAACGATTATTGCAGAAGTTAAACAACAAGGATCAGAGAAATGTTTGTAAATTTTGCAGGACTAGTTTCGATGGTTCGGTATTTAAAACATCGAAACTAGTCATGCAAAATACAAACGTTACGCTGATTCTTGTTGTTTAAGTTCTCCAATAATAGTCTCAAGCAGTTGCATTTGCAAGCTGTATGCGACTTACTAACGTTGCATTAAGAAAATTCAACGATCTGGTATAACATTCTTCTTTTCCTTTATTTTGCTTAGTTCTATTTTTTCCTTTTTCTAATTCCCGTTGTATCAGTAAAACTTAGCAGAAGCACTGTTCGTTTTGAGCTGTTCATCTTTTTGTTATTGCAAAGAATGGAAGAATTTCTGTCATAGCCACTTTTAAGCAAGAACTTTCATTACATACTTCAGTAATAGAGAAATTACATTTGGTGCAACATTTAATTCGTGATTAGAATTATTTATTAATTCTTCCGAAACTTTAAATAAGTGTACAAGAACAGCACAGGCAAAATATGCATCATCAAGCAAGAAACAAAAAATCATACGATGAGGCAGACCAACATCCATACCTAAATTACTCGGGTTGATTTAGGAAACAGCATGATATTGCGATATAGGAAATAATACTGCAACATTTTCATTAAAAGCTTAAAATGAATGCTTTCGAATTGTATAGTAAGCTTACCTTTTATAATGTGTGTAAGTTTATTAGCTTGCAGAAGAAATATAACTATATCTCTATTAACAGAAGTACTGTTTATTTATTTATCAAAGAAAAAGTTGTGTTGGCTTTACTATTTTTTATAATTCAGCCTGGGCAGGTCCACCAGTGGTCGAGCGGTAATATTGCTGAGCACTGGTAGTTCGATCCGGAGTTCGAATCTCGGCGAACGGGCTAGCTGCATGGGAGTTTTCGTAGTTTTCCCATGTGTAACGTGTATGCAAGCCAATTTCCCTTCGAAAGTCGCTCCGCGAAAACATCGCTCCTCTTAGGCATAGCATTCGAGTGCTTTGCCATCATCATAAAAAAATAACCTGGGTACCACAAAAACACCACAAATCACGATTCGTTATATAAAATGAGTTAAAAAAATTGGCAATAATAATAAAGCAAGGATGTCATATCGGGCCAATACATTCATTAACTCCCTGAAATGGTAGTATTATTTGTTGCCAATGAAGTAAAAAACGATTTTTTAAATAGCAGAAATAAAGCTGAAATGATTTCATGGAATACTGTACGTACTTATACGTTATACTGAAATTGTTTTAATGAAATTTTTTAAATTTTATAGGTTTTCAGAAATTGAAATATATATTTGCAACATTCCATCGCAAAAGTGAAGCATCAGTAAAAGTGGAACAAAAATAACGTATTCACAAAAAATCAGAAAATGAAAAGGAAGAAGATGAATTCTGCAAAAAATCGATTCTACTCTGCGGCTTCTTCTTTTTTTTCGGTTTTTCTTCTTTGTTTTATTTCTTTTACGCTCATTTTGTGTGGGCATATTCTATTTGGACGTTTTGCTATTCTCGGCTAATTGCTGTTGCTTATTTGTACTATATTCCTTTCATAAATTTCTCTTTCGTTTACGATACTCTATACGCATTTTTATCTATTGTAGATCTTTAGTGTATGACATTTTAATATTTATTTTCCCATCTCAATTTCTTTCTCAATTTATTTATACTTCTTCGGAATATTAGTTTTCGTCTTCGACAATTTCTTTTTATTTGTTGCCTAGGATTCCGAAATAGGTATACTTACGACGGAAATCTTCGTTTCCGTGAGTGGCAACGTTCAGCTTTGCTGCGCAGTATGCATATGTGCTCGCCATAGCTGGAGAATAAAATCTTGAAATTTTTCGCCGAGACTTATTACTTACTCCACCTTATTTTACCTGTTGTCGTTTCTGGCGTCATGTCGTGTAATGTTAAATATTGAGCCACTTGCAAGAAAAGATTCCCTTTTTTAAATGTTAAATAAAATTGCTTTTGACTGTTTTCTGAAGTTTTTAGGCCTTTCTGATGGATCTATTGACGACAAATATCGGCATTACACGTTACATATATAAGAAAAGGCAGTTTTCTTTCTGAACTAAATATATTGCAATAAATCCAGTGTTAAGAAGCGGTAAAGTTACTCTCAATAAATAGCAATTTATATGATGATATAAAATTAACTCTATTAAAACGCACGTTATTGAAGTAAAAAAATACATATGTTATTGCAAAGATAGGGAAAAAAATGACAAAAAATCTTATTCTTTAGAAAACCGAGGCCTTTGCTAACCTGTATGCTTAAAATACCGAAACTCCCAAATTGCCTTTCGAGAATCACTCTCGATCCGTTAAGGCACAAAGAGGTGTGAGGATTTCAGATAACATCCTGTTTACTTCTTAACAAAGAAATTTCCATTAGCCCTTGATCTCAATCTTTAGAAACCTATTCCGAAGGTCAGACCACCAATGTTTGCAATAAATTGATACAATGCATGTCGAGAAACTGCACCTGCTACTGCATACTTTAGGGGGAGGGAAGAAAACAACATCGCAATATCGGCCGCTTCAGGAGGTAGTGGTTGTTTGAATAAAAGGTTGTCTCGGGCGTTTTGGCCTTCTCAAAGAAGAAAAATAGTCCTGAAATGTAATGTACTTTCCCAAATCCTTAAATCAGTTTACTTACTTTTTTACCTATGCAAAATTCTGAAAGTGGAAGATTTGCTCTTTAAATGTATAAGCAAGATTTCTCTATTCTTAATTATTATGTCTCGATTCTTGCATTAAGATAAAAACATTTGCCAATATTTAGTGAATATACAATGAAGAAAGCCTTCTTATTGCGATAGCTTTTATCCTCCTACTTATTAGCTAGTTTTATTGTCTCATAAATGTTTCATGTAAGCCGTCCAACAAGACTTCCAATACTTACTCGACAAGTATGCTTAAACAATCACCGCTGATACCAAGCTAGGTGTGATTGAAAAGCTGAATGGAGGCGTTAAGTATTCAATGACCGAACTCTGTTTTTCTTATATAGAAGGTAGAGTAAACGTGTAAGAAATTTAAGATGTGCATCTGGTGCGCTGCAGCACAGGCATTACGGGATATCATATTTTATGATTCTTGCAGTTCTAAAATTTTAGAATGGACAATTTAACCGACAACGATATGCAAAGGAGGTAGTTAGACTCATCATAATCCCCTTTCTGGCTACCATTTAAGGTGGAATGTTTCAGTAGAAAAGTGAGCAAACACACACTAACGGTATGGCTGCAATTGCTTTACAGGAAGTAGCGACCACGGTGATCAGATACCGGATTTGTCTTTTATTACGCATACGTTTGGGACGCATGGGAAAACAGATTCATTTCTTTCCGTAGTACTAGGACATGTTGTCATACTCAGCCAATGAACTGAAGAAGTATGGCAAGTTGTACTACAGGACTTCTTCAGCACCCTGTATCTGTAACAATATCAGCATCGAGTGACTGGCAGTTGTAACATGAAAGGGTCTGCTACTACGTATTGTATTCAACATTTACTGGAAAACGACTCTTTGCATATTGCATTGCTTTTCACAGTGCGTGGATTTTTGTCATTTCATGCGGTTTTCAGCTTTAAATATGTTACAGTTCATTATTGAAAAGGATGCAATTTTCTGTCTGACAGTTATAAATTGGTATTATAAAGCAATTAACAATTACAATTAAGTAACCAAACCCAACAGGTACGTAGAAATAATGTATAGAAATTTAAATTGAATAACTCACTTGAAATTCGGTTGAAAATTGGCTGTCAACACCAGCAAGCCAAGCGAAACAGAAAAAACCTAAATTTTTGAGCATTTCTTTGTATTAAGAAACAATCTTAGCTAATTATTAGTTGATCTTTAAAACAGAGGTTTGATAATTTTCGTATTTGCATAGCCAAAATTTGCAAAACATCTGGATTAGACGAACTAAACAATGCAAGGTCAGAAGGTTTGGAATACATAACCAACTAAAAACGAACTTTTAAGAAGTTAACATAATTGTAACAAGGGGTTATTCGCTGCCTGGTACATGATATCCGCCACAAGGCCTTTTAGGGTTTCAGTGGGTTTGGGCTCCTTGTAACGAAAACTTCTCTGAAATACAAAAATATAACCCGTCTAAGCTAGTCAGCTTCCTCGTCTCCTAAACGTGCATGGGTCATCCTTGATCACGAGGCGAATACACATAACTATTGTCACTACCCACAGAAGAGATCGGAAGTGTTTTTGTTCGAGAACAGGCTTTCTATACCCCAAACATAGCTTGGACAATTTTAGCAACAACGCGCGGAACAGTCATATAGCATAGCCCTTCATGGTAATCACACGCCACATTTAATATTTTTACAATTATCAGGGGGGCATAATTGACGCAAGTGTTATCAAGCTAGACACCCAGTATTTATGAGCTTTATTTTGCTTATGCATTAAACAAACCCTTAACTAAATGTAAAAATTCTTTTCATTTTTTCTTCATATATCAGGTTACTCCTTTTAGACTGTCTTGTTGCTTTCAACTGATGAAGCAAAATCATCTGAGACTACAGATTTCTTGATTTACGAATAGTGACCTGCTTGTGAGTTATTCATAATAGCTAAAATGTAATTTGACTAACTAACAGTAATTTAAGAAACACGAAGATTAAGAAATTAATCGTCATTTTTGCAGGCTAGGTAGAGGATGACCTTAGTGCGCGATATACGAAAATGGAGGTTGAATACATATCTAGGTTATGTTACTATCAGTGAAAATTTCAACAGACACGTCACGATCTGATGTAGGGGAAAGATTTTGTGTAAAGGAAAACAGGAATTGGAACCCTATATTTAGAACGAAAACCACAGAGATATCCGTTTTCAAGCAACTGGAAGGAGCGAAAGATTGCACGCTGCAGATTACCTCTACAGTTTTGTGGAAGACACTTCAGCACTATAGTTGAAGTTTACTTTAGCAGCCTCTGCCTCTGTAGCGCTCGTTTTCCATCGAAAATCCAATTAACAATAACAAAAACTTTCAGACAAGGTACGCCTTCTCA
This sequence comes from Stegodyphus mimosarum, assembly GCA_000611955.2. NCBI lineage: Eukaryota > Metazoa > Arthropoda > Arachnida > Araneae > Eresidae > Stegodyphus > Stegodyphus mimosarum. The sequence goes on from KK116021.1 coordinate 67,729, forward strand.
AATTTTCTGCATTGCATATATATTTTAAGGAAAAGAAAAGTTAAAAATTTCTAGAAGTAACATTATGAATTTCTAAAGTTGAATAAAATGAAAGATTGCAACACTGAGGAAACATTAATTTCATCGGAGGCATAAAATATGCAGTGGTCAAGTTAGTGATGCACAGTTTAATAAGAAAGTTTTAAGCACGAGTTGCACATACGACCGAAAGCGATATAGTGGTATCTCAAAGGATGTTGTATTTGTCTTGGAGGTCCATCAAGCAATCCATGAACCTGCCGCGTTATAAACGAGCTTGATTTACCTAGCAGCGTCATGCTCTAAGTTCTACTACATACTGAACATGCTTTTATACTAATTTCATCGAGTATAAATATTACGAGACGAAGATCCGAAAATACGTCTGACCTTCGGCGAAAATTCCTGAACCGTTTCGTGGAAGATGAAAAGCAATAAACTGGAAATTCTTTACACGACACAAACTCCACCTTAGCTGAAATATTAACCAACAAGATCTGCGTTTAATTGTCCGCAACTATTGCGCGGCACCAAGGTGATCACGTAGACTGGAGAATTGGCTTTTTTCTTCCTAAACAAACGTTTGCGATAAATAGTTACTGGCAGGTTATACAGCAAACAGTTTTGTATAAAGCCGCTCATGTTTTTCTGAGTTATGGATATGTAATGTTTTGTAGATTGTCACTTGGATGCAGTGCAGTTTTCCCCCATCGACATGAGTCTAAAACAATTACTTCAAGATCATACTGGTTATTCTGCAATCTGATATCTCTGATATTTTCCCTTTCGCACAGTCTCCGTTAATTTCTCCGATTATCGTCATGCGATGATTTGTAGGTACTTTAATTTTTACCACGATATTTTCGACGGCGATGTTTTTAAACTGCGAAGTTTTTGAACTGCTTTATTTTCGACGACGATGTTTTGTACCACGATGTTTCAGAACTGCATTGTTTTCTCTTTGCTTTATTTTCTCCCACGATGTTTTGTACGACGACGTTTTCGCCTTGCGTTGTTTTCTCCGCGACGTTTTCGTCCGGGATGTTTCTGCCGCGATGTTATCGGCAGACATCCATTTTAAAGCATTACACGCTCTTTAAATTCAGCATCAGCTCATTCAATTCCACTTAAGAATATATAGTACTAGTATGTGATTATCAAATTTAAATTTCAGTCGCAACTCACGTTATAAAATTTTATTTTATTTAACCTACTTATCGTATTATTTTGGCTATACTGTAACTTCTAATTTTGTCGGCTTCCACCAGAATGCAAACTGGTTAAAGTGTGAATAAGCTTCTAGTTCTAAGTTAGAGAGACAGAGAATGAACGGCAATTATTATAATAAGTATTATAGCCTGGATGTCATTCTATTTTAACTTCCTTGTTGCTACGATTTAACTTTTTGCTGAAAGCTTCTGCTATGCGCAAGCGCTTAATCAGGGAGCTAAGCTTTGTTAGGTGTAATAATTTTGTATTCTGCATTTGGCACAACTAAAAGCATATTCTGGTTACCTTCAAGCTAGCGGTGTTTAGCTTCTGTTAAGATTTTAGTTTGTGTTAATAGTCAGGTGACGCGTTAATTAACAATTTAATTTAAAATTTTTAGTTATGATCCTTTTAATCATAAGACAGATGAGACGAAAAGTCGTTTGACAGTCTCATGCCATTACTCACGTTTAAGTAGTAGCTTAAAGTAACATCGTGATCGGGTAACGTTTATAAAGCTTAACTTCTTTTTGGCAACATACACTGCTATGAAACTTCTAGCAAACATTAAGCGAATTATCGCTATATCTGGACAGAACTAAAGTCGAAAGAGAGCTTCAAAACAAACCTTTTTATTAAATCAGAACTGGAACATAAATACATAACTCCTGCCTCTCTTTAGCCAAACACTTGGGGCGATACAATTTAAAGTAACAGTAAGTTCAGATTTTAAATAAAGGTAGTAGTGACTAAACAAGTCAATTTAACGCGAGGATGACGCACAAATATAACCGGCGTAAGTATTTAAATGTCGGCGTTAAAATGCAAACCCGATGAATAGAATCTTAGCTGAACTAGCAAAATCCGAATGACGTGGCCTCGAGAATCAGAAACCGTTCTGAACCAAACTTTCGAAACCTTCTTTTAAAAACTATCTCTTTCCATTTTATTTACGTTCTGGTAGGGACATAGAAGCTAGAAGTAACAGCAAAAATCCAAAACATGGTTATTGAAAAGTAATAGTAATAACCCTGCACTTTGCTATCCGAAATTTCAAATGTTAATTAAATTTTAATTAAAATAATTTGCCATTAAATATACTAATTTTGTTCAAGAAATTGCTGAAGAGAGATGCAAATTTACCCGTTGTTTCAACTGCTGAGGAAATTATTATTTTCTTTTCATAATGCTAAGAATTATCTTTTCTTATGAAACTTATCTCTGCTAAGAATCTATCTAAAAATCTGCTAAGAATTAATTATCTCCTATAAAGTCATGTTTTGGGCTCAGAAATAATCCTTTATTATCCTGATTTTTTTTGCGTATTAAAATAAAGGGTGAAATTTTAAAAAGAAAACTGAATTTGATTCATTCAAGAGATTTGAATTCGACGGATTTTAAGTTTCAAGGAATTACATCCCATTACTTTGTCAAAGATTTATTTCTGAGTTAATTTACAAAACCCATTTGATGTTTATTTAATATTAAATGGATGTTAACGAAAGTTTTAGCTCTTTTAAAATGTAAATTGAAGTTACTTAAAGTAAAAAAAGAGGGATGAATTGTTTACGTAATTAAAAATATTTAAAATATGTTCTAGAGATGACAACTTTGAAGAATAATAATTAACAGCTGATACCATTTAAAAATGTATAATGGTATTACTTAATTAATAAATACCTTAAAAACGAAATAAAATAAAAAAATCGATATGAGAGATTTGAATAGCATGAACATTGGTTTATGCTGAGAAGCATAAACTGTTTGCCTATATTAGCCAAATTAAGCTTATATTCGACAGCTGCGAGTAGAGTACAAAATGACGGCGATCTGGTAATAAATTTGACGTAAAGCTTTCAGTCTTAGAAAATTGGCAAATGTAACAAGTTCAGGGCACATGCATTCTGAGCTCTGAGTGGGTCAAAGAATGGGAAAAAGAATTTCTGGAAGGACTGACAAGTATACAAGATTAGCAAGATCGGAACTCCCGTAAGATGCAGATTATCAAGGAATGGTTACAGCAGTGGGCAAATGAATGAGACTGCTGAATTCTACTCCAACAGCACGGCGATGTCGCTGTGACATTGCAAACGTGTCATACTGTGACGATCTCAGTGTCATAGTGACGTTATAGGTACGACTTAATGACCGCTTTTTGAGACGTCACATTGTGTGACGTTTACTTGACATCACTCTGCGACGTTTATATGGCGTCATATTGGGATGTTAATATGAAGTCATATCATGAAGATGACGTGAAGTCGCTTTGGGACACTGTTGTGAAATCGCACTATGACGTTGATGCGTAGTCACGCTGCGACATTATTGTGAAGTTACACTGCGAGATTTATGTAACGTCACACTGCGACTTTGATATGGCATAGAGTGACATGAATGTAACATACTCAAGTGGGATGAATATAATGTCACTAAAGATGTGAATAGATGCCGAGCAGCCCTGCATTACTTTTTAAATGACTAGTGCAATGTCACAATACTCCTATTTTAGAAAACTGCTTCAGTAAAGCAGATAACTACATGTTTTTATTAATCTAATAAGTTATACTGTTCAAGGTATTAATGTATTTTCGTAATATTCGAAATTTTCAAGTTAGTGATAATATTCAATATAATCATGTGAAATGTTTTCATCGTGGTAAGGTTGTATTTCATCCTCTTAAGGTTATATAATTGTGATCCATTTATGATTTATTTCAAATCTGTATAAAATATAGTGTATATGCAGATGCAGAACCTATTACATATGATCAAAAAGTGATCATACATTTACTTTCTGAGCATATTACATTGTAAATACTTTTGAGTATTACCTGTCCAGCGCGTACATAATTTTTTTTTCCTTTCTTCAGAATGAAGTAGTTAAAGAAACTTCATTTTTTTTTCAAAATTTCTAAATTCTATTAGAAATCTGATTTCTTATTATATCCTGTTAAGAACTTAACTACATTTCTTAATTTAACACTTTTTTTTACTAAACAAAAATACTTAAAAAAAATTCTGTCTTGCAATATTTTTCTAAATTCCTTAGCTTTTAATACTCTTTTTCCTTCTCTATTCTAATGTTTAGCTTTTAATGCTGTTTTTTCTTCCCTGTTCTTCTCTTCCTTAATAGCTTTTTCTTCCAGAAAAGGAACTAAGTTATTCGATTTGATAATTAGATGAAAGAAAAGCATTTTTAGTGCTATATTTATAGGATATTTACCTATTTGAATATTTTCTTACATAAGGAAATGTTTCGTTTGAAAAACGCTTTTGTAAATCAACATAATCTTTTACTACAATCTTAGTTTTCAAATTATCTATTTGTTGCTTAATCTGCAATACTGAACGAATAGTTATAGGTACATAAGTCAGTGGATAGAAAGCGTGGTTCTGGAAATTAAATTACAGAAAAATTATATTCAGTTATGTAAAATGTGCATTGCCTTTCACGATTATTGCTCCATTGACAAATTATAATTTTATGCGATTTTTAAACTGTAAATTTAAAATGATCATCTGACACTGCAGAGGTTCAATATATTTAAATAACTATACTAAATAAAAATATCGTATAATTTGAGGCCCACCAGCGGCCGAGCGGTAAAGACGCTGAACACTGGTAGTTCGGTCCGAGGTTCGAATCCCGCGAACGGGCTGGCTGCATGGGCGTTTTCGTGGTTTTCCCCATGTGTAACGTGTATACGAGCCAGTTTCCCTTAGAAAGTCCTCCACGAAGGCATCCCTCCCTTTAGGCAGATAGCCCTCGTGTGCTTTGCCATAATTGAATAACCTAACCGTATAATTTGTTTCATTAATTGATTATAGTAAATCACATATTTTAAATATTTCTGCATTTCCTAAACGCATTTTCTTCTCTATTAATAACGAAGTTTAAATTTAATACAGATTTACACAGTTTGTTATGCAAAAGCATAATAAGTTTGCATCAATTAATAATTAATAACAAATTGCATCAATTAATAATTAATAATGATAACACTATTTGTTTTGCTTTATAAACGAAACAAATACTGTTACTATAGCTGAATTAAGGAAAATAGGCATTACTCGCTTCTGAGAATATACGCTGTACCATAACCTTCATAGCAATACTTAAGTACTATTAGTAGCTCATACGGTAAACTGAAGGAAACTCAGCTGTTTGTATGACAAACTTGGTAAGTTCCATATTTTAATCAACACATACGGAAACAAACACATATTGTATACTGACAGGAAAGATAGCGGTTATAATTATATTTAAAAATTAAAGGGAAATGTTGGTAAGTTCCATATTTTAATCAACACATACGGAAATAAACACATATTGTATACTGACAGGAATGGTCTTCATTTCTATCATTTCATCTATTTCTGGAAGTAGTGCATTGTATTCAGAAAATGAAATGTAATAAATTTACTTCAGAAAATAAATTTTATAAATTAAACCGGAGACAGGTTGAGCTATGTCTTATTTTCTATGCGAAATTTTAATTCCTATTGAAACCCCAAATGCGTATTTACTCGTGTAGTAGTCGTACTTTTTTTTGCTAATTTTTCATTATGAAAGTCTAGGTACGACTATTATGCGGGGAAATCTACTATATTATATACACTACAATATTATATACACTTTTGAGACTTTTTCTGCTTCAAAACGGGGATGCGACTATTACGCGAGTAAATACAGTAAGTCAAGGTCCAAAACTTTATTTTATTATTTAATTATTTTCCATTTATTTAAAAACTTAATTTAAATTTTTATATATCTCTTTACATTCTATTAAATTTGAATATGAATTGTTTAATTATTCTAATCTGTTTAAATTTTAATATTAATTGTTTAATTATTCTAATCTGTTTAAATATTAATTATTTTACTAGTCGTTTTATTTATTTACTTATTTTTATTCTTCTTTCCTGATAGTCTTCTTTAGGGCTTCGGCACTTCTAATTTTAGAAATTAAACTCTGCAAACAAGCGAAACTGGATGCCTTTGGAAAGGATACAAAGGTGTTAAAACAGCTTTATACAGGATCTCTCTTGAGTTCGCGATGCCTTTATTAGGATTAGAACACTTCCCAATGTATAAAGAAGTTTCATTCAGGTCACTTGACACAGACAAATTTACCCGAGTTCTGTATGAACTTGCTAAGCGTATGCATAAAACAACGGGCCAAAATCAAAAACGTTTAAGTTAAAATTTTGTTACGAAATCCAAAATGTGATTAAATGTCAGTTAGCAGCAACATAGGAGACTGACATATTATAATATTTTGACCCCAGTGTGTTAATAAAATGTCTTAATTGCTTACTAAAATTAGCTAAAATCCCATAAATTTCAGTTCTTTAATAAGATGTCTAACCCTTGTCAGATTATACGCTGTTTGATGTACAAATGAAATTGTACATAAACTTTAAATGAGTATAAAGGTGATAAATAAATTAAATAAGAGAGGAATAAAATTACACGTATTTTTCCAAGAAATTAATGGACATTTTCTAGAAGTTTGAAATGTACTACACAGCAATCTAGTAATAATAAATAATGCTAATCAGTAATACTAAGTTAAACTTCTTTGAATTTTATACAGTGGTTGCAAATGATTATATTTATGGCATCTGATTCTTAAAAAACGTATTCTTCTCCAGCTTCTACTATGCTACTACTATTTTAATAAAATGAGCTTTAAAACTTATGAAATAATTTGCAGAATTCAGTTTCTGTAGTACTACCGTTGTTATAACGCTTCAAAAATTCAGTTTAAGTTAGCAAATTTTCCTCGTTGTAACTTGTATAAACATTAAACTCAAATAATAACAGGCTTTAAATACTCCAATCCTCGCCTTAATCCATTGGTTGTATAAACGATGTTGATAAAATAGATCATGTGGTTTCGGAGGGAAAAAGAATGTTATTTTAGTTGTTGATTTAAATCCAAAAGCCAGTCTGATGAAAATCAATAAAATCTTAAAATTTAAATCATACTTTTTTTGCAATATATCTGTGCTCCAAATTAAAAATAGACGATGAACTTCGAATAACATTTTTACGATCTGTGCTCTTATATGTGCTTTCTTAAATACTCTGAGTAATAAGTAATTCTAGAAGATATGTTTTAAAAAAGGGTCTTTATCTAAACTCGCATATTCACCAACAATACCAATAGTATGAATGCCAACTGAAACGAAAAATAAAAAGAAACCTACGATCTGAAAAAAAAAAACACTAGTTTCTCTACTTTTATTTCGTATTTATTCATTTTCTTTCAAATTACTGCAAAGGTTTAAGACTTTTGGGTGAATTACCATTTGCCAATGTGAATTTTTTAAAGTCTTCCACCCGTTCTGATAAAAGCCAAACAACACGAAGTAAGCCGGACTCTAGAAGATAGATGTATTACCTTATTCCTAGTTGAAGGGGAAAATATTCTATTTTAAAATTTTGAAAAGAATAATTGCTTGTTTCATAAGAATATGTTTTATTCTGAACAAAATCCTTTTAATTAAATAATATTTAAGTTTGTTATAATTTAAATTTATTAGATAAGTTAAAATTCTCAGGGAAAAATTTAAATGATTAGAATTGCCTCAAGCGCTTTCGATTGTATTCGTCAGAGAGTTTGACCTTCGATTTGGATTCGGATGACAGATGTTTACTCTTTCCTTTCATTCGTCACTCTATGTTTATTTTTTGCTTAGTTTTCTTGGAAAAGCTAAGTAATGTTTATTCACTCGCTAATACATACTTTTGCTTCCAAATAATTGTTTTAAGTGTGAATGGCCTTGAATTTTTCTGGAGTGTCCATACAGTTTTGATTACGAGTGTAAAAGTCATGTTTCTGGTGATTTTCATTTCTGAAAAGAAACGATGCAAATATTTACGGACGGGCAAATATAAATTCAGGAAAGCAGAATAGAAGTATGTCCTTTCTAAAATAGATCGACATAAATATATGTATATAGTGGACGTATCGAGAAACCTTTGGTAGAAAAAAGTTTGCCGATGGCTTTTAGTGTTATCTAAATGGACTTCGAGCCAAGGAATTTGAAACGGCCACGAAAGAAGGCGCTCCTATATAAATCGATCTTTTCATCTCTTCCTATTTTGACATCCAAGATGAAGAGGTTTCGGACTCTAAGTAATGGATATCTGGGGTGGGACGGCAGTTCGGGGAGCAAGAAAAAAAAATCTAAACTTCACGTTGTACGGTGAAATTTTTTTCTGCCCCGGCCGACAGAATTTGATGAGGGTAAAAGAATGGAAAGTAACATTTGTCAAAAAGTTATACATACCATTCGAAAAACCTGAACTCGTTTGGCGTATGATGCCATTAGCCCTCTATCTGTGTGGCTACTTGTTTTGGAATTATTTAAAACGTACAATAATATCAGCTAATATTATAAATATCTTATTTTCTTTATAAACCTCAATGCAATAGCTTTTCTATAATTGTGACATCATGCAACGCATTAAATAAGTAGATGCTTCTAATATTTAAGGGGAGGGATGCCTTTGACGAGGACCTTTTATGGAAACTGGACTCTTATTCGCACTACAAGGGGGATACCACAAAAACGCCATGCAGTTAGCCCTTGCGCTGGGATTTGAACTTTGGTCGATTGCCAATGTTTAGAGTTTCATCTGCTTGGTCATTGGCGGCTCTATTAATATTAAAAAAGCGCAAAATAAAGATAACTTGAAAAACAACATAAATATTCCTACTTAACTTCACATATTAAGTTTATCCTACTGATATTTCTATTTAATTGCAATCATCAGTTATTAGGTTGGAAACAGGAAACAATGAACAACGCCCTCGCAGATATTCGAACTTCCCGATTGCTAGCCGGGCGTGTTTCCATTTACGCCCTTGAGGCACGTGGTAAGAAGGGAAAAATACCTTACAAACTATTTCTCCGCAATAAAGGTGGGGTGCATTTTTTACTTCTTCAATAAGATTAGGAAGATATAACTGTATTGATTCCCAGTAAACATAAAAATTAATTTTAAATGTAGTGTAGGCCTCCTTAAAATTAGCAGGAATATTTGAATGTAGAACAAAAGTCCTTTAAGGAAGTCTACTAAAGCTATTTCAAAATATTATATCTCCAAGCCAAAACTTTATATGACTTTTTCACACTGTTTGTTTTTTGGTTCACTATTCTTCTCATGAAGTGCGAAAAAGTTAAAACAGCTTGTGAGGATTTATCTACTTAATTTTGACTAACAGTTAATTTTGAGTTAAAGCATTTTTCGGTAGCTCTCCTCTTCACCCAAGCTTTTCATGTCAGAATGTAAATGGGATAGTGATAATTTATTCCGATTGAGAGAAAAAGAAGTGTTATTTAAGCGAACGTTTCACAAATTGATTTTATAGCTTGTTCTGCCTGCTTGAGGCCACGTTATTACTGTGATTAAATAGGGAGTTGATTCTGGGGCGTTAAGGCTTTTGACCGTTAGGCTTGTCTCAGCGGTTTTCTACAAACCAGAGCCTTCCTGCGCATTACCTTATCCTGTAAGCTGTTAGTCTACATTTGATTTTAGTTCAACATTAGTTGTTTAAGTTGAGCCAGAAATGTTGGCTTATGTAAGCAAGTGGGGCCATTTGTGAAGATCTTTGTGTTTGAATAAAAGGTTCTTATACACCCTTCTTCAGACTTTATCTGTCTGCAGGTCATTATTCCCCCTAAAGTATTCTAAAAAGTAAAGAAGGAAAGGAAGGGA
>KK116021.1:77697-120547 GCA_000611955.2 Stegodyphus mimosarum
GGGAAAGAGAAAAACTTAATTTTCTTATAAGCATTTCAAAAATGAAACATTATTAATAACTGACACATGATGTGCTTGCGTATATAATTCAGCTTTAAAATCTTTTCCATTTAAATTTTCTATTTTTTCTAAAATTTCTAAACCATGCGTTAGAAACATAGAACTGGTAAGTCTAAAATAGATGACATTCACAGGCGTCGTTCACAGAACTGCAACTGTAGGAAAATTATTTTATGCAGTACACAGACGCGCACTGAAAAAAGCAAACAGTAGAAAGAGCGAATTAAAATGTAAAAACAAATTAAAATTTCAAAATGAGTAATTTAATTTCCCAGAAAAATTTTATTAAGACAGCAGCATAAATCACACAGAGAGTAAAATAAAAAGGGAGGAAAGTGTTTTCTCTTAGCTGTTTAATCAAAACAGTAATACCGGAAGAAAAGCTAAAAATTAATGGTACAGAGTTGGGACAAAAGCGAGGGTGTATAATGCAAGAAAATTGAATGAAAAGATAAGAGCAAATGAAACTCAAAAGGCTTTCCTTACCTGAATTCATAAACAGAATCTTCAAAGAGATGAATAAAATCACAGAATTAAAAATCAGACGTCTAAACTAAAAATGAATTTCAGTGTAGCACTAGTTAACCAATATTCAAATAATGAAAGAAATTTCAAATTAATTTTAGCATAAACGTTTTTTAAGAATAAAATTTGAAAGCAGGAAAGACAGGAAGCATTCAAATAATATTTTTCTCTCCGAAAGCTACTCGCCTTTCTCATTTGCATTCTCATATTTGAAGGAAAAGGATTTCAGAGGCTGTTGATTTGCTAGACAACTAAAATTGAAGAAAAATCTGCCGACAAAAGTTAATTTTAAGTGATGAAGTTTGCTCAAAATTAAAAACAATACTTTGAAAAATAGTTTATTTATTTTACTAAATAAATTGTTCTAATTATTTCCGCTCCTTCTTTAAAACTATTAAAGACTGCTTAAAAACATTTTATTCAACATTAATTTCTTTTAATTCCGTTCAAGAAATTCCACTTGGCATCAAGATCTTTTTACCGGTTTTCAGATTCGAATTTCATTAAGGCATTCTGGTAATGAGATTTGAGCTTCTTACCTACAAACGTAAACGTGGACAACTTAACTATTGCATCCACTAGAACAATAATACATCATTGAATGATATATACTTGTGACATTTTTTTATATTTCTATCCTGTTTGCTTTAAAACTTCTGTCTCAGAAAACAATTTGTTCCTTAGATTTTGGAGCATAAAGTATATACAAAGGACAATTCAAAACTTATGAAAAAGCTCAAAAAACATAATACAACTTACCAAAATAAGCACTTTTTTGCCGGAACAACTGTTATAATTATAAAACTTTAGAATAGTTCATAAGCTGATCTTGAATACAGAAACGCAAGTGTTTTCAAGAGGAAAGGGGACTGCAATTGAGTCTGATGTATTCTACTATTGGTAATGTTACATCGCATTTAATTGAATTCCTCTTCTTTCTTTCTTTTTTATTTTATTTTTTTTTCTTGGTATATTTTTTCAGGTATTTATAATTTTTAGGTTTTAATTTCATATTTCTTTAATTCTTATTTTATATATTTATAGGCTATTTTGAAATTTATTGGTACTGAATTTTACTTTGTTCGGATTTTTGCGTAAAATGGGTCCTAGATTTCTTACTTTATATCTATATTGATCAATTTTCAGCATCATATTGTATCCGTCAATAGAAGAATCCAGAAAAATAGCTCAAAAGAGATCTGATGATTATCATAATGTAAATAAAGAAAGATATGATATTCATTTTAAACCTAGTAATTTTAAAATTGGTGATTTAGTAATGTATGAAGAATTTCAATATCCTAATACACGTAAATTATCTCCTCCATTCTCAGGACCTTATAAAATTTTAAAACAATATTCTGAAGTTACTTATAAAATTGATAAACCTAATCCTTTAACTAAAAAGAAATCAGAAATTGTTCATTCAACTAGATTAAGACCTTTTAATCCAGCAAGTGAGTTTAAGTTAACTGCCAGAAATAGCAGAATTCCTATCTCTGTTCAAAATTAAAATTAAATTTTTCAAAATTACATTTTCCTGATTATGACTTTTAATACCTGATTTAGACTTAAACCCTAAATATGACAAGTTGTTTTCCCGACTATGACAAATTATTATCCCGATCTTGACCTTTTATATTTTTCACATAATTTAAACTATTTTGTAGCAAAAAGTTTCTTCTTATTGTAGGATAATATTTGTTTCTGATTTACAAAAGTATAAAAAGACTTTAACTTGATTATACAAGTTATCTGTCTTACAATTTTGATTTTGCATGATCTTTTATTTTTCTATAAACACTTTGAAGTATTGTACAATGCCAAAAACCAGTTACCTTGTATTAGGCAACGGAGGTTTTTCGATATTTGTACCTAGCACCCCCCAACCATCAGCAAGTAATCACGCTGATCTGTTGGCGAGGACATGCCATAGTTTTAAAGTGAAAAGTGTTCATGTTCTAGTTTATAATTGTATTATTTATATTGAATTGTTTTTTGAATAATTATAATATTTTGTATTGAAGTGTAAAATATGTCAATCTTTAATTGCCTACGATGAGAAGAACAAATGCATCATATTTGTGAACTATCAACATGCATCATATTTGTGGACTATCTGGCATTTAGAGATTTTACCAGATATTTTCATTCTATTCGAACTCTTTTTATGAAAAGGACTTCCAAAAAACAAAATGGACATTTTTGACAAAATTGAGGGCTTTTGTAATTATAACTTATTTATTTATCAGTATTCCATATTTATTATGTTATAGTTTTAAAATTTGTCATATATTGTATATTTATTTATAAATCATAGTCTTAATGTTCAAAATTTCGTATGTTATACAGTAAAAAGTTTTATATGAGAAAGTCATGAACTATGATAGGCAATAGTTAAAGCCTGTACGCTATGTCCTGGATGTTTTCATGTCTTTTCTCATACTTTTGCTTTACTACTGACCTAATGCTTTTTTCACCCCGGTCCTCTCCTTTTTGACGGGGGGGGGGAATGTAAGAAAAAAAAATATACGATGGCTTTGCTCTTTGCGAACTAGCAACCTTTAATTAATTTTCTGCAATTCAGGATCTTCCCCTAGACCAGTACCTTCTGGAACATTCGCGCCTATTACATAACCTCCTCATATAAATGCTACGTCATAAGTTTTCCTATACAGATGCCTTCTCGCCTTCATCCACTTAACACTTTCGCAATGCTCCTCTTTCTTTGCTAGAACGTTATAACGTATTAAAGTCAATCGTATCTAGTAGTTTAATTACTGAATAAGTTTTTTGAGATCATCTGCTTTAAATTAAAATAAAGATATGCTGTTAAGAGTGAAAGTCCTGAGTCGTATTTTTCTCCGTGGTTCAATCATCCCAACTTCGTCAACCATCTGCCAAAACGTGTAATGGAATAGCCTCACCACTCACCCACGATGTGTTAAAATAACTGAAATATTACATATATATATATATATATGGGGATTTGCTACTAGACCGACAGACTTGCAGGGTGTGTAGGGCTACAGTGACGACTCGGAATCACATAGGAATGCAAGGTCGCAAAATGCTGTAGTTGCGAGTTATGGGACAAAGAAGCAGAGGAAAAGAACAGAAACAGCAACACATTAGTGGAACAGAAAACATTTTATTGAAAGTTGTACTACAACAGGCGTTTGAAATTACGACCAGAAGCAGTCTCGCAGACCTGACAGCGGCCTTGCATGGAATTCCTTACGTTCTGGAAGATTCTTGGCATGTCACTTGTACTCCTGACAGCTACAGATATTCGATCAACGAGGTTTTGGACACCTTCATGTGACCCCAGAAGAAGAAGTCCATGCGATAGGTCAGGTGTAGATCCATGCGGTAGCAGCATGACTGGGCTCCTCTAGCTTACGCAATTGATATCCGCCGACACCTCGACGTAATCTTTGGACAGCGGTGGAGAGGTCGTGGTGGACGGTTCTTTGGCCTGCTAGATCACCGGACCTATCATGCATGGGCTTATTCTTCTGGGATCACATGAAGAGTTTGGTGTACGAGATGCCTGTTCCTTCATTTGGCAAGGAGGTTCATTTTGCCAGTCTGGTAGCCAACCACTCTGTATATATATATATATATATATATACTGAGGCATAGAGATGACAGGACCAGTCATCGAGACCGAATACTGATTTAATTTTATGCGAAGACTCTGCTTTTATTACTCACAAACACTTTTTGATGAAGACACAGGAAAACTGGCCTGAAGCCAGTTTATTCTTTAATGAATTTTCGTAATTTTTGAAGTATTTGCAATAAGTAAGAAAGGCAGTGAATGGCAAGCTTCCTGGTGACAGAAGTAGAGAAAGTAATGCACAGTTTTCAAATGAGAGTTTGGTAATATTTTAGTTCTATTTTTTTTTCTTATCGCCTAATTTTTAGGTTTCCTTTCAAAAATTTAGAATTATTCTTGGCTGATGGTTTATGTGAATATCTGCGTCATTGATATTATATATAGATCATATGACAAGGAGTAGTTCTGAAGTGACGTTGTTTAGTTAGATTTATCATAAGCAGTTACTATTTTTAGGGCCGCCCAGACGGTATAGTGGTTAGGGGAGCGTACTGCGATACCGAAGGGCCAGTGTTTGAATCCCTGATAAGGCATAAATGTTTGTAAACGTAGAGTGTCTTTGCTGCATGGGGGCAATCTAAATATATGGCGAACCAAAAGTCCTCTCGAGAGGTTGTTGGTAGAGGAAGAGAGGTGGAAGATCCTCGTACTTGTCTCCTTGCGGTGCTGTCCATCAAAATTGGGGGCGGAAATGAGCGAAGTCGTCCTGTCATCTGCAAGGTGATCAAGGCTCTTTCCAACGTCAGGTCCCGCCTTGCTCTCCTTGCCACGATGAATTTCGTGGGCTTGTGCTGACGTTACTGTCAGATATATGAGGTCACAACAGCACAAATTTTACGAGAGAAATGGAAATAACCAAACTGAAATAAACTGTTAAGCTGCTATTGTAAATTAAATTTAGCTAAAAACTAAAAATGCTCCAAATGCAGTAAAGGGAAAATATATACAAGAAGATAAAAATATAAAAATTAATCTCCGTTTATTGAAATTTCAATCCTGCAGCTATATGGCAGGACGGGTTTAAACGATTTGAATTAATTTTTGCCTCTTATTAAGTTTCCTTCTATATATATATATACATACAGAAATTTAATAAGAAACTTAATATATATATATAGATAGATAAATAGAGGAAATATATAATAGAATGCAGTGCTTCTTGGAGGCCACCTAGCGGCCGAGTACTTAACACCGCTGAATACCGACAGTCCGACCCGGCCTGAGTTCGATCCCAGGCGAACGGATTGTCTGCATGATTGGTTTTTGTCATTTTCGCCACGAGTAGCTTAACTAAGAACTAGTTTTCTTAGAAAGTCCTACACTAAGGAATCCCTCCTCTTAAGCAGATAATCTTTGCGGCTTTGCTATATTCAGGTCACTTAACCTGGCACAGGAGCTTTGTCATGGCTGCATTGTTATTCTATATTGCACAGCTGTTAGTTCAAGATTTAAAGTTTTCAACAGTTTTAAGAGTTCATAGTTTCATTAGTTTAATGATGTTTACCTGATGTGAGCATTCTCACTGCTGAGAGATTCCTTAAAAAAATTCAGTAGGTTATGAAAAAAAAAAATTAATCTGTTATGACAGGATAGCTCAGTGAATACTTTTATTTAGCTTCGCTGACTTGGTATGCAGGGTACAGGTAGAGGTTGAGCCAGCACTTCTGTAGTGCTACAGGTGCTTGAGGTATTGCTGAATCTATCTAACTGTTAAGCTCCGTCCCAATTTTGAGGAAGAATACATTAGAGGGCATGCCAAGAGTCTCCTACCCTCTCCCACTACCACAACCTCTCGAGAGAACTTTGGGCTTGCCGTGTATTTCGATTTTCCTCTTGCCGCACATATATTGCAAACATAAATGTCCTCTTACAAACGGTCATGCCTTTTCCCGGATTCGAAACCGCGCTCCTTACAACAGTGCAAAAACTCAGAACAAATACAAATACTCGGCTATCCTACGCAAGACGACTGTCCCTTCACTGAATAAAAATAGTATTAAAAATCTTCCTTTGAAAAAAGCTCCAGGCACAGAAGAGATAGATAATGTAATAACAAACGTGCACTTCCTTTTCACTTATCTCGGTATTAATAAACAAATTCTTACAATATGGTATTTTCCCCTCCTGCTTGAAGATAGGATAGATAGTTCTATTCAACAAGAAAGGTTAAGATCCATCTAATCCGAGCTCATACAGGCTAATAAGCCTTCTCCCAGCGCTGGGAAAAGTTCTTGAAAAAGCCCTTGCGAATCGCTTCAGGTACCACACGAAAAAGAATCGAATAGCAATAGTAACATGCAGTGTGGATTCCTACCTCACAGAAGCCCAATACATGAAATCAACGAAGCAATAGTCCAAATACCTAGCAACAAAGCTCAGCACCTATACTCTGCTCTATTATGCCTAGACCTCAGTAAAGCTTTTGACTCACTCTGGTAGCCTGTGGTACTAGGCATACTAAAGAAACCGGATGCCTGAAAAACCTGTGTAAAATATTCCAGAGTTACTTTGCCAACAGAAAGAGCGTAATAGTAGAAAACAATGCAACAATCGAAAGAAGTCAAAGAAGAAGACATTGTCCATCTGGCTCGTGGCTCAGCTCTGATTTCTGGTAGCTAGCATTTAATAAATTGCTACAACATTAATGGCTGGACGACACAAAGTGCATCATATTTGCTGATGATGCAGCCTTTGCAACCAGTGGTCGCTCTATTGGTATTGGTATTAAGTATTGGAGACCAACATTAAAACCATTTTCGAAAAATTCAACGGAAACGTCAGAACCTTAAAATATCTCAAGAAAAATCCCAAGTCATCATATTTCACAAGCCTTACTAAAAATTAACCAGATTACCGAAATTCCAAATTGACATTAACAAAATCAAAATATTTAATCACTAAGATATCTGGGAATTATAATTGATAACAAACTTAACTTCATTGAGCAACCTACAGCAAATTAAGAAGAAATCTTCTGTATAGCTAATAACCTGAAAAGAATGCAGGGCATCGCCTGGGGCGGGAACTCTCAGATACAAAAGCTGACTATATGGTGCAGCAAACAGCACTGTATAGTGCAGCGATATGAGCATCCCCAGAAGACGGTGAGAAAACAAAAGCAACTCAAATCCATCTAAAAGCCCTTCCCTTTTAATTGTTCTGGAGCTTAGAACAACCTCAAACGCTACACTGTATCAGCTTACCAGTAGCGTACCCTATTCTTGGTTGCGGAGCCGGAATATACAGACTTCAGTCCTTCAACTAAGAAAATATTATAAGATTAAAAATGAGATAGTAGCTGCCAGCTTCTACATCTCACCGGGCCATCCATATGGAAGACATCCAGCTAACAGAAATAATATCACGCTATGCACAAGACGGAACTGATACCCAAAATCGTACACAGATGGCTCCGGCATAAACAACGGAAAAGAATACATCAAAAAAAACTATTTCAATGAACATGATACAAAAACTAAAAAAATTCAGCTCGATATAGAGAATAGCGTATTTCAATCGAATATGTTCGCGAACCTACAAGTAATCAAAGCGTTAGCATACATTACCCAAGGACATACATCTATCTCTACAGACTGCCTCTCAGCAATGCATGCATTCGCAAACATAAGTAACAAATCACCACTAGCTCAAGGAACTCTCATAAAGTTTCAAGGCCAACAGTTTTCAGGTAGTCTCAGCAGCTTCCAAGACCAACAGTTCTTTATAACTTGGATTAAAGCCCACTTTGGCCACTAGAGAAACGAAAATGCTGATTCATTAGCTAAAGAGGCAGCCCAGGGAATAAGTGCCATGAAAACAAATATTTCCTGGCCAGCTTCACACCTGAAACTAAAACAGCAAAATACAACCAAAAAAAAAATCATAGCACCAATGGTGGGATGTTGCCAATACAAGAAGAGAAGAAGACTTTACAACTCCTTCCTCAAAGTTAACTGTTCTGCGATTCATGTTACCACGTGGTTTATCACGGGCACGGCACCTTTTCCTTCCCTATGCAAGGAATCTCTCTTCAGATGATTCCTGTGCATGTGGAGAAAGAGGTCACCTCGGACATTATCTTTTTTCCTGCCGGTTAACACAGTCATTTCATCTAAAGAAGTCAAATTCAGAAGGGGCTTAATCCCATTCCTAAGACGTACACTCAAAAACAAGCATTTTCATCAACAATCACTGCATTCATCAACAACAGAATGTTTAAAGTTTTGATGCTTTGCGTTAGGAAGAGAGCACAGCGAATAGCGTCCAAGCTATAAGTGCTCTGTTATCCAATATGGAAGTTTACGAAGAGGAAAGTTTTGGTTTAGGTTAGAAAAGTTTCAGTTTTCAAAATTTCAGGTTCTGAATCAGTTACGTCATCGGCGTTACACAAGCTCTGTGGCATTGATTAACCTAGAAATGGCGCAGTCAGGAAAGTTATTACTACTTTAACAAAACAGAGAGGAAATACTCAAATTAAAAATGAAGAATTAAGAAGCTATTACTAAATTAATTTACAAAGCTGGTTTACGTATTTCTTATCTTACAATGTGTGTGCCTCTTTTTTAATTTAATTTGATTCCTTTCCCTTCTAAAAATAATTTCTGCTTATAATAAATGCTCTAAACTGCGTCATTTCAAAATTAATTCTTCTCATTGACACACTCTCTTTAAGTTACTGAGCCTTTTGATTTAAAATCAACGTCATATAAAATTAGAATTTTGCTATTTACTAAAGCTAGCGTAAATTTCTCACATCAACTTACTCTTAACTAATTAAAAAAATCCTTAATTATCTACTCTGTTTTGTGTTTTTGAACAGAATCCATAAATAATTCAAACATCATGCAGATCTTTAGAAGAAAAATACTATGCAAATTTCCATACGTCTTATAATCGCGTTAACTTCCACTGAAGTATATAGATTTCAGCAGGTTCAATCAACAGTTACTTTTCCTGATTCTGTCTATTAATGAAGTCTTTTCATCAGAGATCCCTGCTTGACTTCATATTATTTCCAATAAATCAGTATTCTACTTTCAATTAAGAAGAAAATTATTGTAAACTGCAGTAGTCGAATCAACCATGTGAATCAAAAAATATCAACATATTTGAGAATGGATAAATAAACACACAAAGTATCTTTTCTTCAGATATTAAAAATGTAAAAATTCATTCAAGAACGAGTGCAGTCAGAGATGGCCTTCATCAAAAATGTGCCTCTACAATAAAAGCATTGTTTCATCAAGAAATAAAAGAAGTATTATGCTGGCCTCGATTGCTTTTATCATTTTTATGCATTACAATTTAAAGCATCACATATACTCACAATACGCACACGTGAATATATATGCGTTTATACATACAAGCAGCCATATGTGTTTGTGATATACGGATGTTATGCAGGTATAAAAGGGCGTAGACAAACCACTGATCGAAATATTTAAGAAAATAGTGCAATTGTGAAAAAGAACTCAAATCGTTTCAGAGCTCCAGAAACTATCATCTCACTTTCTTATAGATTTTGAAAACCTCAGATATCTATAAAGAATTTCTGGCATCAAAATCCTCCATTTGATACTTCAAACAGGGGCATTTTAGGGATGATATTTTATTTTTCCCTTCCAACGTTGAAACAAGATAAATGGTATGAAAAACGATATTTTTATCCCATCTTTCCACAAAGAATACATCTTTTTTTTTTCGGGCGACACATGTTTGGTCGTTGCTAACTAAAGCCAATAACTATGCTAAAAAATGACATGAGAATATATGTCGGATCAGCATTTTTAAAATATGCTCATTTCTGTTTTCGTTTTTTGCTTTTTTTAACATAAAAAGGTTCCGCCTTTATATGAGTTCTGTGAGGAGACTTTAACAGTAAACATTTTGGTTATCTATTTCCGCTTCTTTTTTAATTCAGCAATCATTGCTCCAAATTTTTCGATCCTTCGCTTTTCTAATGTAAATTAATTAACCATACCCCTTATCACAGCTGCCAACCTTGAAATACGAAAAGCGGGAGATTCACCACCAAAAACCGGGAGTTTCAGGGAGATTTTTTTGCACTGCGGCACCATTTAAAAGAACACAAAATTGATTTAAATTCGCTTTATAATGCATGATTCAGTTTATTCAACTTTTTATATTATAGTTCTGATGTAAACTATGTTAATTGCAAATTTTAACTTTAATGTTTTCGGCTAATTTCATTTTGTATTTTTCTTACATTTAAACTGAGAAAATTCTGAGTAGAGACGGATTTCAGTTTATCAAAATACTTTTAAACAAGGAAAAAATAAAATTAATAATTAATGTGCATACTGCTACGAAGAGAAACTTAATAATTTGTAAGAGACTATCTTCCCCTTTACCGCAAGCCTTCATGATGTAATTGGAAGCACATGCTACTAGGTATCGAGGGTCCTGAGTTTGAATCCCGGTGACAGGATTGCCTTCTTTTTTAAATCTTCTGCTTAAAAAAGATAAAAAAATGCTTTGCAGTGGTACAAACTAAAATCTGGTAGACGTTAATTCGTCACCACCAGGAACTGGCGACTAAGTCCATAGAACCTGTGCCTTCGTGATGTAATTAGAAGCACATCCGGCTGATAGCCGGATGATCCAGAGTTCGAATAAAAATTAAAGCACTATATTTTCCACGTTTCTTGTTCCAAAATGGACTTAATGACTCTGCATATTGATTAAAACAAAATAAACATTTAGTTGAATACTCATAAAAAGTTGTACGAACGTCTGCACTAGATTAAGACAAATCATATCAAGTAAAATTTAATGTAAAAAGTTATGCTGAAGATCACTAGGAATGAGAGAATGAAAAACTTTATTTGTACAATTTAATTTTATTGCTGAAAAATACCTGTTTATTTATTAACAAGTATTGTTCATTAAGAAACCACTTATTAATTTTTAATTTTAGCGCTGAAAAATCTAACAATTAAAAACAGGAAACGTCCGGTAAAACTGGAAGAGTTAGCAACTGTGCCACGCGTACGCAGATTTAGTGAAAATTTAAGAATGCGTAACTTGCGTTTAAAAGCTATATAGCAGTTAGTAGCCACAATTCAAGGCTGTGTGGATTTCTTGATATGTGACTGCCTGTACTCAACTCTTTATTTGATTCAGAGAGTTGCAGAGACAGAATCTGATATTATGCCCATTTTTGTAATTTAATTTAATAGTAGTTACGAAAATGGGTTTAAGAGCTCTTTATTTTTGCCTCTGTATTGATTTCTATCATATTCCCCGTTGCACAAAGTACATAACCTAGAACTGTTTACCGAGCATCTGTTGCTAGATTTGCAAATATTTCACCTCGGCATATTTTTTTCACTTTCTTTATAACAGCTAACATGAACAAAAATTTTAAATGAGGGCTATCATCACAGAAGTATTTAATGAAAGTACTATTTACAGTTATTGACTTGCGTGGCAATGTATAGCTAATTAGATTTTAGAATAAACTATAGATTTCATTATATAAAAGTGTCCTTTGTAAAATTTTTCTTTGAGATAGTGAAACCACACTTCTGCAAAGATAAATCATTAAACCGTACGATATTAGTTTTAATTTAGTTTTAATTGTTCATAGGCTCACATTTTCTCTGACTGTTTAATGTATTTAATGTAATATTATATTTACTCTATTTAAATTAATAGAACAGTTATTTTCTCATCATTTGTGCATATGACCACCACCACGGGATATATTTGTGAGCTCGGAATTTAAGTTTTTGTGGCATTTACCACTTTAGCAGATAAAATCCTACTGTAAAGAAATTATCAGAAAACCTTAAGAGCATAGGAGTCTCTTTTCACATAAAAAAAGGCACCACAGACAAAAAAAAAATAATCAATCAGTTAAAGTCTTAAAAACCATTAATACATGTCATTGGACTCCTTCAACTAAACATTTGGCAAAAAGAACTTTTATATATTCCAGTTATTATATCAAACGCAAAATCAAGATGAAACGACACTGCAAGTAAAATTTCGTTAAAACTTCGTCAGATCCTCTATAGATAAGCATCTTATTGAAATTATGATTTGGTGTTTAAAGTTGTCAAAGAGGTTGGCAAACTTTATTCCTGCACTCAAATTGTACTCAGCAAAGTTAGTACAGACATTTTAGCTTCTTTTTCCCCCGATTGTTGGAAAACTACTTACAGTCAACCCTTGTACTTCAGAATAATAATGCTCATTTCCAGAAAGTTAGGCCGTGGCAAGCAGTGGTTAAGAGAACATAACAGTCTTCATTAAATTATTTATAAATAGCACATATCTCAATTTGTTATAGAAATTTAGAGATATTTTTGAATGGAAATATGACTAAAGAGAGTACCTCAAACAAATGGGAAAGAAATGTCGCTAACTGGGAATAAAATTGCACAAAATGAAAGTGAAAAATAACTACTTTTAAATCCTAAAGCTAATTATTGATGTCTCGAACTGCAAAGATCTAATGCTGATATAAGAGGGTCTAATATTTGTTTCCTAAAGCTGAATGGGAATAGGCTGAATTTTGAATGCACTCTGGCCTTACGCAAGATAGAACGCGCTTCTCAGTTTTAACTGTATGTATTTGAGTGGCAGAATCCCCGTCATTTTTCCTGCATTTAATGAAGATACACTTCCTGCAGGAAGAATAAAGCAGCCTCCGTGATTCAAAGAAGAGAGAACTACAGCCATATTTGTCACCTCTCAGTCAGTGTGGCCGCGAAGATATTGAAACTAATAATAACAATAATTTTTAAAAATGCTGTACCAGGACATGACCTCCAGCGAATTCCAGGTTAAGACATGGTATTAGAGAAATACAAGGAAGTTTAAGAAAGCTTCATTTCCGATTCACAATTTGTAAATAAAATCTAATTTGTTCATAAGCTTTATAGCTCAATGTTAATTATGAAATATTATTAATGTTTTATCATTTTATTGTTCCGTACAATGGAAAATGATAAGTATGCTTGCTCATGTACACGTCAGCTCTCATGCTTTGATTTGAAAATATTGTATCGATCGTAGGAAGGCACTATGAGTGCTGTGATAACATAGTGCCTCGGATTCACAAATCAACGATTTACCAGTCATAAATTTTTAAAAGCAACATATCTCTAGAGTTTCCAATAAAGTGTTTAAGTGTCTTCCTATATTTCTTTTTACATTCGCTATATTATTTATATTTGCGTTAAAGAAGTAATACATAGCGATAACATTTGGTGGAAGCCTCCTTTTATTTGAAAAGTGATTCGACACAAAAATGAAATGAAGACGAAACTGAGAATTGAGGCTAATGCGTTTAATTGCTTTATAACGAGAGCAGTTCTTGATAAATGAGCTTATTCTCATTACATTTAGCATAATTCCAAGACTGCTTTTAATTCTTATAAATTTAATATGTTGTTGTTCTCAATCGCATATCAGTTTTAGATGCCAGTTGTGAGAAATTTTGGATCAGAGCTTCAACTAAAATATCACTTCCGGTCTAGAGTCCATTACTGTAACTTCTCCTTTCCGTATTTCTCACCGAAGTACAAATTAGCAAAGAGCATTTAAACTGGGTTTTTTTAATTTTAAGACAAAGCGTATTTCTGGCCCCGCGTGCGCTCTGTGTGGTTAGTTCCCTGCGAACTCTAACAGTTGTAATTATTCGGATTTGGGGTTTCTCGTTGTCGACACTTTTAATTCTGATGCGTTGGTAGAGTTAGTGAGCCAACGTTTAGTAGTATTTAACTGTGTAGTCCTTCGCTATTATTCAAACGTTTGATTTAAGTTAGACTGTTCGATTTATTTGCATCATCACTAGTAGTTGTTAAATTGTAACTCAAAATTTTGGATTATTAGCCCAAAGGGCGTTAAACCAGAAGGGCTATTAGTTTCGTTCTGTCATTTTGTGGCGCTTCACTATAAATGGTGTTTCACTTTTCAAATTGTTGCCACGAAATAATATCGCCATGTATTATCTTTAAGGAAATTAAATAATAAAGAATCTGCATAAATGTATATATGTTTCTCGCATTGTGATAAAACAACGGTACCTAAAACCATCAAATTTTGAATGACGTACATCTCCACCCGACTATGAGCATCTGGAAGCCCAAATTTAGTATTTGAAATTTGTTTTATTATCTATTTCATATCTTCTAAAGCATTTATGAGGTTTGATTAAGAAACTCAATGATTTCAAAACAAGATATGGCAACACTGTACGGGGAAAAATAATATTTTTATCTTCAGCGCGAGATTGTATGTAGGAGTACAAACGTATTAAGAATTCTAAAAATATTTAAATACTGATAATTTTATGTAATAGTAATATTAAAAACAATAAATTAATATTTACGCTTATTTAAGAAATAATTTTTAAAATTTAAGTAAACGAAAATATCATGATCGTAATTTTAACTTAAAATTAAAATAGTTGCTATGGTGACAATTTACCAAAAAAAAAAAAGAAAACATTGTTTATAGGAAAGTAAATTGACGGATGTATTCAAAATATGTTAAAGTCCTCGGAAAGAGTAAATAATTGTAAATATTTATTGTAATAAAATTGTTCCATTAGTATCAGCATTGTTTTATTTTTTGTTTGCCATCATTAGTTGGTGACCCGGTGAACACAAAAGTTGCCGAAAACAGATGAAACTGAGAGTTTAGCAAATATATCGCCCGAACTAAACAAGGTAAGCATTAAAATTCCTCCTTTCTGGACCGATGAACCTGAAATCTGGTTTTTTACAAATTGAAGCACAATTTAAAATTTCGGGTGTAAAAGCTGAAGAAACTGAGTTTAATTATTTAGTGTCACAATTAGAGCCTAAATATGTAGAAAATAAACGGGACATTGTCAATAGCGATAGCTGCAACAAATTTACAGACGCTAAAAATAGACTGTTATATATATTTAAAGAAATTAATCACCGGCATTGAGCTGGGAAACTTGAAACCAAATTAACTATTGCAAAAATTAAGATCCCTTGCTACAACTGGCGTAACAGAGAATCTGATAAAAACTTCGTGGCTTGAAAAATTACAAAAAACAATGAAAAGCATACAGTTAGTGAGTGAAGAAGATACTTTAAAACTTGCTGTAATGGCAGATAAAATCAACGATATGAACCCACGTACAGAAATATTTGATGTGCATACGCCACAGAGAAAACTGCACAAATTATCAAAGCAACACATGATGAACTGTTGAAAAAAATTTAATTTTTGGAACAACAAATCGTAAAATTAAGTGTTGAAAAAAAATGTTAGATCAAGAGTTACCCCTCGTTCATGATCACGTATTCGATCTAGAGCATCCTACAACGCTAATGGAAAATACTGTTATTTTCATTTTAAATTTGGAAATAAATGAAAACTAGAAAAATGTTAAGCACCGTGTCAATGGAAAAAACGAGTAAATGAACATCAGGAAAACTGGCTGTTGGAGTAGATTTCGAAACAAGTTCTTCTGGAAATATAAAGGATTGTCACAAATTTCCTCTATTCATAAAAGATAAAAAATCAAATTAGCCATTCCTCTTTGATAGTGAGGCCGATGTCAGCATAATATCGGCATCACCTACAGATAAAACTTTTCCGACTTTAAATTATATGTCGCAAACGGTTCAGAAATTGAAGCATATGGAATCGAAATTCTTAATGTTGACTTAGGATTACAAAGAGATTTCAAGCTTCCCATTTTAAAAGCAAAAGTAAACAAAGGAATATTAGGAGCCGGTTTTTTTAAAAAATTCAATTTACTTATTGACCTGAAAGGACAACAATTGATTGATGGAGAAACTAAGTTCTGAGTTAATTTCTTCAATATCTTCAATAGTATTAGAACATTAACCAAGTCAAATAAATATTCAGATTAGTTTTCTAAATATTCTGACATATTTAAGCCAAATCTACTTATTTCAAATACAAAACATGACGTAAAACATTATATAGTAACTGAAGGTTAACCTGTGCATTTCAAAGCTCGCCAACTTGACCCAAAACGCCTAGACATAAATAAGAAAGAATTTAAATTCATGACAGATAATGAAATAATTCGTCCTTCCAACTCACAATAGTCAAGTGCAATGCGTATGGTGACGAAAAAAGTTGGCTTATATCGTCCATGAGGAGATTATAGGAAGTTAAATTCCCAAACAGTACCTGCTAGATACCCGATACCAAGAATTGAAGATTTTCATCACATTTTAAAAGACACCAAAATTTTTTTTGATTCATCTGTTTAAAGCATATTATCAAATACCAAGAGCAGAAGAGGATAAAGGTAAGACTGCGATAATAACCCCATTTGGCTTGTATGAATTTAATGTTATGATTTTGGTTTAAAAATGCGCCTTCAACATTTCAAAGATTCATCCATGAACTTTTTAGAGATTTAAAATTCACTTTTGTTAATTAGATGACTTATTGATCGCATCACCTAACGAAGAAGAGCATAAGAAACATCTGAATCTGGTTTTGAGCGACTAAACAAATATGGCTTAAAAATAAATTTGTCAAAATCAACTTTTGGGTAACAAAATGTAGAATTTTTAGGGTACTGGTTACTCTCGAAGGTTCTCATCCACTACATCAAAAAGTAGAAGCTATATTGAATTACAAAACATTCCAAAAGCATACATGAACGAAGAACATTTCTTGGCATGATCAACTTTTATAATCATTACTTAAAAGATGCTGCAAAAACTCAAGCTATTTTATATGACTATCTGAAAGGTTTAAAGAAAAAGGACAAAAGAAAAATTCAGTGGACAAAACTGGCATTAAAGCAATTTGCAAAATGTAAGCAAGCTCTTGCTAATGCTGCATTGCTATCCTACCCGAATCCTGAATTACCTGTAGCATTGTTTACAAAAGCTTTAGATTTGGCTATTCGATCAGTTTTATAAAATTACGAAAAAGGTGGATGGAAGCCAATAGCATTTTTTTTTCTAAAACTCAATGCTGCACAGCAAAAATATTGCACGTATGATCGTTAATTACTTGGAATTGACATGTCTATGAAACATTTTAAACATCTTTTAGAAGGAAGAAATTTTACCATTTCTGCCGGTCACAAACCTCTGCTGTACGCCTTTCAACAAAAACCAGACAAAGCTTCATCCGGATAATGCAGACAATTACAGTATATTTCACAGTTTACCCCAGAAATCAAACATGGTAAAGGTGAAAATAATATAATAGCTGACACATTATTAAGAACACAAGAAATAACAGAAATCAATCATAACGAAATTAGCGAAAACCAAACTGATGACAAAGAATTAAAAAATTTCAAAATTCAACTTTATTAAAATTTAAACAATATTCTTATCTTCTGGGAAAAAATTATGGTGTGACACATCAGTCACAATAATTAGGCCGTAAATACTGAAGAAATATCGACTGAAAATATTTATTCACTTTCGCGGATTTTCACATCCAGGGATAAAACCATCCATAAAGATTATAATTTCAAAATTTATTTGGCCGAACATAATAAAAAACATACAACAATGGGCTCGACTATATATTTCCTGTCAAGAAAACAAAGTTTCTCGCCACGCAAAATCAGTTTTCGGAAAATATCAAGAACCTACTGAAAGATTTCAGAAACTTCATATCGACGTAATAAGGCCCTTAACCCCATCAAATGGAAATGTTTATTGTCTGACTTGTATACATGGATTTATAAATTGGATTGAAGTAATTCCGTTAAATAATATATCAGCAGAAATCATCGCCAAAGCCTTCTACAATAACTGGATTACAAGACTTGGAACGCCCTATAAAACAGTAACAAACCGTGGAGCACAATTTTCGTCCGAAATATTTAAGAACTTTCATACAGCAAAAATACATACAATAACACACCAAAAAAATATTAATTTAGAGATACTGGTTCGGTAAAACCATCAAAACTAGTAATGTGAAAATTTGAAAATATAACGCTGATTTTTGTTATTTGACTTCTAAATTAATATTTAAGAACTTCTCAAGAATCTGTGGTACCAAACTTAATCATACAACAGCTATCATCCACAGTGCAATGGCAAAATAGAACGACTTCACAAGTAACTCAAAGCAGCATGAAAAGCCCATAACGACTTAGCCTGGAGTGAAATTTTACCACCTGTCCTCTTAGGAGTACGATCTGCAGTACAAGAAGATACTAATTATACAATAGCAGAAATGTTTTATGGATAATCTATAAAACTACCTGGTGAATTTTTTACAGAAAGTCCCATTCCTACAACACAAGAAGCATTCGTAAATAATCTTAAAAAGCAGATGGAATTCATCAGATCAAGACCATCACATCACAAAACTTCACAAAATGTTTTCGTTCATAAGGAGTTAAAAACATGCTCTCACGTATTTCTGCGAGTAGACAGAATAAGGAAGTCACTGGAACCTCCTTATGAAGGACCATTTACGGTGACTTAACGGACACCAAAATATTTCACTATTGAAATAAAAGGAAAAAAATCAACGTAACAATTGATAGATTAAAATCAACCTTTACGCTGGAAAACGAAAAGAAGGCTTTCTCCATATTAAAGAAGATAAGTTGAAAGTAAATGTAAAAGATGCACCTCCTAAACGGTCTCGAAAGTGGCAGAACAATAAAGATTCCAATAAGATTTAGAGAATGAAATAACTCCTACCAGTTAAAATTGTTCAACGTAACTTAGTCACTGGTGGGGGCGTAGAAACGCATTAAGAATTCTACAAATATTTAAATATTAATAATTTTATCTAACAGTAATATTAAAAGCAATAAATCAAAATTTATGCTTATTTAAAAAATCGATTTCAATATTTAACTAAACAGAAATATTATTATCGTAGTTTTAATTTCAAACGGTTCCTATGGTGACAAATTACAAAAAAAAATTTAAATCTGAAAGGTTTCAGATTTTAAATTACGTCTTAAGGGGCGTTTTTAACGTTTTGTGTGTTACCTTTATTTATTAAGTATCATGTTCTTCTCACTTAAACCATAAAATTCAGTTCAACAGCAATATCGCAAAATAATTTTAAAATGAGTATGTCTTTAGAATTTCTGATATATAGTTCCGCGCGCTTTAGATAAAAAGTTTTTTCCCCGTAGAGTGTTGTCATTGCTCGCTTTTAAATCGCTTGACTTTGTTCATCAAAAAGTCGTTAAAGTTTTACAAAATATGAAATGGATAATGAAGCAAATTCCAAGTCTGGGCTTCCAGATGCGCATATTCGGGTGGAAACGTACGTTATTCAAAATTGGATGGCTCTAGGTACCGTACATTTGGAGAAATATACATACATTTATGCAGATTCTTCATTATTTAATTTCTCTAAATATAATACAGGGCTGCAATATTTTGTGGCAACAGTTTGAAAAAAGAGTCAGACTTTTAATGTTTCCAACGCAAAATCGCAAAACGAAAACAATAGTTCTTCAGAGACAAAGACCCTTATAAAAGACTAAAAAAATGAACAACATTGTTTATAAGAATGTAAGCTGATGAATGGATTTAAAATATGTTAAAGTCCTCGTAAAGAGTAAATAATTGTAAATATTTGTTGTAATAAAATTGTTCCATTAGTAGGAACATTTTTTTTTATTTTTTGAGTGTCATCATTAGTTGGTGACCACATGTATATCGGAAATTCTAAAGATATGCTCTTTTAAAATTATTTTGTGATATTGCTGTTAAATTGAATTTTAAGGTTTAAGTGCAAAGAACATGATATTTAATAAATAAAGGTAACGCACAAAACGTTGAAATAAGCCCCTTTGGTCGTAATGTAAAATCTGAAAACTTTGAGTTTTTTTTTTTTAATTTTAATATTGTTGGTCGTAAAAAACTGCTGTGGTCTTCAGGTAAAGTACCACTTCTAATTATTCATTTAAGACTGTTATGAGCTTCCTGTAAAGTATTCCTTCTGGTTGTCCAATTTACTTTCCGGCTTTCCTTCCTTAATGTATATAGGTTGGCGGAAGGTAAAAGGTGTTTGCCCTTTTTCACCTTTACAGCAAGTTCATACTCGTTTCTTGGGCTCAGAGTCCAACTACTGGAACCGTTATGTGCTTCAAGTACAGCACCACTTTCGGTTTTCCAACTTTACATAAAATCTAATCAGCTTATTACATGAATATAAGGAAGCCTAAATAGGGAAAATGGAAATTTTTGTAAGTTTTATATAATAGTTAATGCGGAAGAAAATTCGTTACAAACATGTACACAGACATCATTATAAAATAGTAAAAACGGGTTGTAGATACCCTAATTCGTGCTTATTCGCTGAAAACTCACTATTGAATTTCTGAACCGAAAATAGTACCTATCTTATTAAATTATAGACACATATTTTTAAATATTGTATTTTAATTTTAATTTATATATTATTAAATAAAATTAGAATTACATTATTGTATTTACTCAAAAATATTAATTTACTTTCGATTAATTTTGCGCGATATGTATATAATAATAATAATATGAAACAATTAACGGTTGGATCACATTAACTTTCGATATCATCGTGTGTTACGTATCATGCACCAGTGGCACTGCCCTTAAATCACTGAAGTTAACGATCGTATTTGCTGATCAGCTTGTAAGGTTTATCCTAAGTTTATTAACAGTTATTTTAGGTTTTCTATCTTTCCTATCTTATCCTAATTTCAGCTTACAATTTCCTGCCAGAATGTAAATTCAGAAACGCAGTTAATGCAAATGAGAAAGAGTACTATATAAGTCGTGACTTTACCGACTTCGGAAGGGAGGGTTTGATTCCCTGACTAGCGCATTTACCTTTTGGCTATTGCTTCGCTAACAGCTGTCTCTCTGAGTTATTGCTACGCTCGGCCATACCTTAGGCCCTCGCTTGGCTTCGCTGATTAAATTAATACTTAGGGGCCAACTAGTTAGATCTTTGATAGCTTCAGCTATACCTTTTAAATAGCTTAGTTAAGCTAGTTTTAGTTTAAATTATTATTATTTTAAGTTCAATTCCGAGTGGCGGCTTTGTGTAAAGTTCCAAGTAGGAACTAACTGTAAACATACTGAAAAATAAAGGGTTTTAAACCCTCCTTAAGTTTTACGTGTTCTGTTCACACACTTAAGCGATTATTCGCTTGTTAGTGTTCGTGGGGTGCTAAGATAGAACTTTAGGATTAAATAGTAAAACCCCACAAGCTCTTAGTAACACTTCAACTGTCATAGGGGATAAATGAACCAAATGAATTGAATTATAAGTATTTAATATTCGAACTAAAGAAGAAATATTAAACCTATCACTACACTCATCATAAAAGGCAAAAATGTCTTTTCAAACCATAGCATAATTTGTTATTCAAAGCGGAGATTTAATTCATAAACCGGAGTTTGGAGATCTGCTTTAAGAACTGTTGAGTCTCTGAGTCTAAACGTGAGATAATGTGGTTGTTGCACACGTGGCCAATGACTCTAAGTATTTTTTAAAGTAATGTTTCCTAACCACCACCTTGTACAACATGATAGCATTGCAGAGTTGTCTTTCTCACCAGATCTTTGCGATTACTAGGGGACACCTGGGAGTTAAAATCTTTAAACATAGGCCGCAGGCAATTGAAAAATGGTAAGATAATATTCGTAGTAAAATTGCATAAATACAAGAGTCATTGTCTAACAGCGCCTTGCAGAACTTCCTGGGGAAAATCGTTCCTTATAATAAAACAAAATCTGGAATGGAATTCTTTGTGGTCCTTATTTAGCTTGGTTTCAAAATATGGAAGATTTCTTTGTTAGACTCTTTATTTTAGATCTTAAAATACTGGCTAATGTTAAAATCTAAAATACTGTCTAATGACTTTAATGTCCTTAGCATTAATTTCAGACCAACTTTTTTAATGAAATCGCACTCTTTCTTACAACATATTGTATGTCCTTAATTATGAAATTTGTGTTCAGGCTAATTAAAAAGCTGTAGATAAAATTTAAGTAGCAATTTAGTTTTTGATATTTTCTGGAAACTGTTTTCAATGAACATTTTAATTGGCTTTGCTTTCAATGTTGTCGTACTTCTACAGTTAAAATCAGTTATTTTCGTCGAGCGATAAATTAACAACCAATAACAAAGACAAGTCTTTCAGTTTATGACCCATATATGTGTGTGTGTGGAAAATATAAAGTAGCTAATATGTCAAATGTAAAATCTAGGCTTTCAAATAATAAATTAACAGCCCTTTAACTTCCGTATCATTCCAAGAACAGCAATAAATTTTTCTCCCTGCAGTTCTGATGCTCACTTATCGATGAAATACGAATCCAAAATCCTGTACATTAAATTGTCTTGAGACCTGAAATGGAATTCGTATAAAAGGTCAATTGCGTCGTACTTTTCTGCTTCCATACTCTTGTGTCCCTGCCGCTATTAAGAAGCTGCAATCTGCACAAAATTATTGGGTGCGTTGATAATGTGCATTATCACTAAACTAAAATCATGTGTGGAATTTACCGTTATGTGTGTTCTTCGAGTGTCATCTTGCTAACTACGCAGCAAAGTTATGATGCAGTCCTTTCCAACGCTAATCCGTTGCAACTCTCGCCAGGTCATTACAATAATAACGAAGTCATCTTATCACAATAATAACGCAGTTTTACTACATTAATGGAGCAGTTTTATTACATCATGGCGCAGTCGAACTCAAACTTCTGCAAAATGATCCATGCTTGATTGAACATTGGTTTACGGAATTGCAGATTTAAAAATGTTCAGTTGTCTAGCAACATTAAGAAAAAAGGGGAAAAAAATATCGTTTTTCCTGGCTTTCTAGTAATTAAATTTCTAGTCTGCCTCTGCTTTATAACGAATGATTAACAGTTGGAAGTAAAAAGAAAATATCCATCTTCGTATATTAAGTGTTTCAAGGTTCTTAGGCTGATGTTTGGTCTACATCTGTTTTGAGTATGCTTCGTGTTAACCTAAATTAAATGACGTTCTTTTCAGTGGTTCAAAAAATGAGAATTGACAATGGATTTTAAATTTTGCATCTAAATTTAGTGATACATTTCTGAAATTGTGTTGATTCGCAAAAGAAAAACATATTGTTTAAAAAGTGCCTCAGTATTTCCACTATAATTTTTAATTTACAAATTTTGAAAATTTAATGTTATTTAGAATATAATGCATGTTAAACGTTTTTCATTACTGTGAAGTAAGTGATTTTTAATTAAGTACTGCTTTGAAATTTAGGTACCTAAGTTGTTCGTATTTTAAAAATTTAGTGCTATTTTTATGAAAATGATTGAAATTTTATGATTACAAAATTTAGTTTTTCCTAATTATGTTTTATATAATAACGAATTTAAAGATTTGTAATTATTTTGTTTAGGGAAGGTTACTAAAATTACTCTAGTAATAATTAGAAATGAGGTTATTGTTTAAGAATTTGAAATTTCAGAATTTTGAATTGTTTTAAAAATGACGTAAATGTGAAAAATGAGTGAGTTAATTTTGAATAATAATGTAGAAAATATGTAATGTTTAGAATCTTGAGTACGGTAATGATGAATATAAAAATACTAAAAAGAATAACTGCACGTAAAGATAAGAGTATGATGAGGAAGTGCTGGTTCAAAACAGAGGCCCTGTTTTTAACTCTGTTATTTGTTCTACTTTCCTCATACCAGATGATATAAACTTTGAAATCTCTTACCTTATAATGTTTTCATATATTTTTTTATATAAATGTAATGCGTTAATCTTTTTATAAATGGAATGTAGTGCAGTTAAAAAAGGCCAGCTGCCTTTAAACAAGGGGTTATTGGGTTATTCAATTATGGCAAAGCACGCGAGGGCTATCTGCCTAAAGGGAGGGATGCCTTCGTGGAGGACTTTCTAAGGGAAACTGGCTCGTATACACGTTACACATGGGGAAAACCACGAAAACGCCCATGCAGCCAGCCCGTTCGCGGGATTCGAACCTCTCTTTAAACAAGGAACGGAGGCCTTTATAAGCAACTGCCAAAGCAACCCTTAACCACTTATGATATTACATGAGTCAGTTTTAAGTGATTTTGCCCAATAGATGGGAATGTTTGTATGCGAGAAAGCTGTGGGGTTTTCTAGTTTTGTGTAAAATAAGAAAATTAGAAATGTAACAGTAACAGAAAAAAATCGTAATTTTAGTAATACTGTTATAAACGTTATGGTGTTAAAATATAAGTTATGATATTGAAAATTAGTTATGGTTTGAAAATTTTGAAATTAATTGGTTTTATTCAAAATACGTAATGTGTGTCCAAATTTTTTACGACAGTGATATTGTGTGTAAAGCTTTGCAAAGCCTTCTCTGAAGAAATATGATTATGTGGACTGTAAAACACAAAGACTTTTGGACTGAAAATTTTTAAAGGACTCCAAAATATTATCGAAGTTTCAATTATGTACACTGGTGAAATAAATTAAGAGAATTTTCCTATTTGATTTACGATCTCCATAACTACTGGACAGATTTTAATAAAATATGGCGTGAACATAGGTTGATATAATACAAACAAAATAAACATTTCAACAGTTATAACACACACATGGTTCGTATCTAACACTCATGGGAGTCTGAAGGTCTGAAACAACGGTTGCAGAAGACACAAAAAAATGGGTTAATAAGGGGTATGGTCCCCTTTTACAGCCATACAGGCCTTGCAGTGTGATGTCATACTGGAAATAAGACAGTCAGTGCCTGTGGCAATTGGTCCCACACATTCAGCAATCCAGTTTATACTTCCTGGATGGTTCTCGTTCTCAGAAGGGGGTTGCGAATTGCAATTGCCCTCCTCAGAGCGTCCCAGACATGCTCTATCGGGTTGAGGTCTGGAGACCTGGCTGGCCAATCCATCCGGCGAATATCCTCACTCTCGAGAAATTCGTCAACCAGAAGAGCTCTAAGTGGCCTCGCGTTATCGTCCTGTGAGATGAACTCGGGGCCCACTTTACCTCGGAAAAGGCGAACATAGGGCTCCAAGACCTCATCCCTATACCTCACACCAGTCACAGAGCCTCTGTCAACGACGTGGAGAGGTATGCGGCCATCCAACATGATACCTACCCAGACCATTACACCGCCACCGCCATAATTGTTGATTTCGAGGGCATTGGATGGTAGGTAGCGGGTCCCTGGCTCTCTCCATATGAAAGTACGGCGAGAATCGGTGTCTAAGCTATAGCAAAACTCATCGGTGAAATGAACGGTCGCCCATTGCTCCGTACTCCAATCACTATGCTGCCTGCACCATGCTAATCGGACTCTCCTGTTCGTAGACGTGAGCGGGACGCAAATAGCCAGTCTTCTGATAAAGAACCCTCTCTCATGCAGTCTTTTGGAAACAGTCACCCTTGTTACACGGGTTTCTGTGGCTGCATACAGGTCTTGAGAGAGCTGTGATGTTGTAGCCCCTCTGTTACTCCTCGCTAAAATGGACAAACAGCGATCTTCTCTGGCCGTCGTGTCTCTTGAACGACCTTGCCCGGGCTTTTTCTCGGTGGATCCAGTATCCTGGAACTGTTTCCATAGGTTAGACAAGACGTTGGGTGTTAAATTAAACTCTATGCATATCTGGACTTGCGATTGGCCTGCCTCTAGCCTCCCCACAATTCGCCACCTCATTCCATCATCTAAACGTTGGTAGTTACTCATTTTTACTGTTCCGATGTGAATTTAACTGATTGCTGCACGATAATACCAAGAAATTCGCCGAGGTGTGCTAGCGAACGCAATTCGTCTTACCTTCTACGCTCTTATAAAGCGTGTTTTTCTGTTCGCTTCGCCTACGCACACCTGCACGCTTACGTATTTGCCGTACAAGATTTGCATTTTTATCTAGAAGCAGTGATTTTTCCTTCAGTTCAGTTCTTTTCATGCAATTCGATAAAATATGCAAATTCTCTTAATTTATTTCATCAGTGTAAATAATTATTTTGCTGAAATTTCAGGATTTTATTTTTCAAATTATTTCTCCTCATTTGCTAATGCTGTAACGCCTTCTGTCTAAAAAACGTTTTCACTCACCCAGCCCCTTTCTTCTTGAGGGGGGGTATATAAAATATCTAATACGTAAAATATAAAATCTGGCTTTCAAATAATACATTAATAGCCCTTTAACTTCCGTTTCATTCTAAAAATAACAGCAATAAATTTTTCTCGCTGCAGTTGTAATGTGCACTTACTGATGAAATCTGAACCCAAAATCCTGTACATTAAACTGTCGTGAGATCTGAAATGAAATTCGTATAAAAGGTCAATTGCGTTGCAACTCTTCTGTTTCCAGATGCTTGTATCGCCTTGCCTCTATCATTGCAGTGTTTACTTGTCTAATTTTTGTTCTTTAAGAAGATGCAATCTGTACAAAATTTACCGTTATGCGTTTTCTTCGAGTGTCGTCTTGCTAACTACGCAGCAAAGTTATGATGCAGTCCTCTCCAACGCTAATCCGTTGCAACTCTCATCAAGTCATCTTATTACAATAATAACGAAATCATCTTATCACAATAATAACACATTTTTATATAATGAAACAGTTTTATTACATTTACTTTGCTTTAAAAAGAAAATTTACATGTAAATTGCATAGTTATATTCCGATCCAGTATGGTTTCAGAGAACGTGAACGAAAAAGATACTTCAGAGAAGCATCAAGCAAAGTTTTAGTTCACTTTTCGTGCAGTATGCAAGTAAATGCTAAACTGATTTCTAGCAAATCCTCAGTGAAATTAATGGTTATTAATTCTCTTGGAACTAGGATAATCCTCACTTGGCATCGTAAAAATTTAAAAGGGTAAACGATGTAGTGAGATAATTTTCGATTGCAAAATATTTCTTATAATTTTAGGAATATTTAACTGCATCTTTAAAAAAAATCTTTTTAAAAATTTCCTGTTATTGTTTTATTCGCAAACAATTTTAAATATGTTATCTCTTAACAGGTGATTGTTATATTCCATAAAGGTGTGCGGACATTATACGACAAACCTACAGCAGTGTTTTTTATTACTTATAGATGCATCAAAAT
Source organism: Stegodyphus mimosarum (assembly GCA_000611955.2). Taxonomy (NCBI): domain Eukaryota; kingdom Metazoa; phylum Arthropoda; class Arachnida; order Araneae; family Eresidae; genus Stegodyphus; species Stegodyphus mimosarum. The sequence goes on from KK116021.1 coordinate 104,950, forward strand.
TTTAAATTAGGATTATTCTTCCATTAACCGGTGATTAAAATTGTTAAAACTGCATCACGCTACTTGTTGATCTATATTCGGTTCTTGATAATTAAACGGACTAGCTGCATGCAGTTTCATCGTTTTCCTGATGCCTACCAGTATACACCAGTTTTCCTTATGAAGTCCTTTACGAACTCATCCCTTCTCATGGGAGTTAGCCATAGAGGGCTTTATGGAATCAAATAATATATGCAATGCCGGATTGTATAGCTTCATAAGTATTGTTCTAATTTGGATTTTCTTCTTCTGCACTTCTGTCACCCACATCAATTTAACGAAACGAAAGGCTTGCTGTTTCTTCTAAATCTGCTTAGAAAGTTCTCTACGAAAGCATCGCCTCTTAGGCAGGTAGCCCTGGTGGGCTTTGCGATATTAAATAGTCTCAACCTGACCATGAGTTGAGAGGAAACCCGCTTTCAAGGGGTCCCCAGATCATGAAATAATGTTAAAGTTCAGATGAGTTAAGACCCCAATTCATGATTCCACTGGTCTGCCACGTACTGATGGTCATTCTCCTGTAAGATATCTTTATAAATACTACTAGGTTTTTATGAAGCAAGACGTGTGAGGCATCAAATGCGTATTGGATTCAAACCATGGATTTTCCAGTTAACAGGTGGATATCCTAACCACGTACATCGAGAGAGTACTTACTTAATTAATGATGAATATACCCAACGTTGTAACAGCGTTGTAATGTAAACACAGCAGTATTTGGCAACTTAGCTAAAGCAGTATCTTGACATGAAGGAGAATTAAGTCAGAATGTATTCAAATGCAGGGTCACAGATTGCATTGATTTAAATGGAATTGAAAATGAGGAATTAAAGATGGAGTGGATTAAAAGGAGTATATTAAAAGATTGCCAGTTAAAAACGTAGATTTAAATTGCCAAGCTGAAAATTTTTCTATAAATATTCGCTTAAATATTTCACAATTATCTTCTTTAAATAACAAATGGCCGTTTTATGTTCTTAGAAAAACAACGTATTTGGTTCCTGTTTTAGATAAAAATGATAGAATCTGTCCTTGTTTGGAGGTGGGAGATACGCAGGTCATTAGCTATCATTTTATTTTCTGAAGTTTTTGTATTAAGTGTCAGGTATTTCTCCCGCCTTCTTAGCCTGCCTTCGTGATGTAGTGGTCAGCACGCTCGGCGCGTATTTGAGAGGTCCGTGGTTCGAGTCCCAGCGAGGACATTGCTCATTTTTCAACTTTCCTGCTGTACAAAAATTACCTAATGTCTCTAATGGCTCTACCTAATGGCGCCCGAACTAAAAAAGGTGGTAGATGATGATTCTCCAGCACCAGGATTTAGCGATTGGGTTCCCTAATCCTCAGTCGCCCTGTAAGAAGGGGGAGAATGTAAGGTATTTCTCTCGCCTTCTTAGCATTCCATCGTGGTGTAGTGGTCAGCACGCTCGGTGCGTCTTCGAGAGGTTCGAGTCCCGGCGAGGGCATTGCTCATTTTCACACCTCCTGTATCTAAAAATCCTAATGTCTCTACATAAGTGTGATCGATTATGTTGATTTTTAAACACGTCTAGGAATTTAATGTAATGTTAACCTGAGTAAGATTTTCTTGCGTAATATTAATACAGTGGAGCTTCGATTAACAGTCATACTCGGGAACATGATCGTTACGGATAATAGAAACTCCTCCAATCACCACCACTAAACATGATTATTCGATAACGTACATTCAGTTTTAAGACAGTATATTGAACAGTAAGAATGAAAATCAAGATTATTCCGGTCACATTATTGCTCTTTAGTTCCCTAACTATCATGCCTAGTTAAAACATCATTTTTTAAATATCCAAAAGAGTTTGTACCCTCAACATGATAAATATAATTTTTTTTGTTTATTTTATTTTCGTGGCATGCCTTAACTTTCAACATTTTTAAAATAAAATGTGTACTGCATTTCTACCAAATGCGAAAATATGTATGCAAAATTTAGTACGCTTTCCCACGTAATAAAACAATTTCTCGTTATTTCAGGACTGAATTATATTCATAAAAACATATCGTATAATTACTAAATTTGCGTAGAATTCATTGTTTTTATGTTTCAGAAGTGATTTCACAATAGCAACAAAAGCATGGGGTAATTTTTCAATGTTTTTCGGGGCCCGCTGGCATGAAGCATAACATTCCTCTGCGAACTCCCAATATTCACTTTCCTTTTTTTGGTGAAGTGTAAAATTACGAGGAATTATAGGATGTTTCTGTATTCCTTTAATATATGGGAACTTTAGCCCAGCTTTGTGGCCTAGGCCATAAATAAGCTCTGTTTTTATCGATTAAGTTTATTCTTTGACACTGTAAATCTTTGCTGAAATTTTGGTATCTAATATTGATAGCAAACAATGAGTAAAATTTCTTGGAACTACGAGTATATTTTCAAAGATTTAGTAATTTATTTTAGTAAATACACGTTATATTGATTACCTTAATTTATAGAATAATGCATTAGTCGCAAATTCTATAGTCAAAACATTTAGTTCATTTTAAGTTGCACCATTTTGCTCAGATTATTAAAACATTTATCAGTTGAATAAACCACTTTAACACTTCCCACAATATTTATCACTTTCTTATGAAGTCCCCTCAAGAATGCAACAATTCGTGAATCGATGACGAGAAACGAAGCTTGTTGTGAAAAATTGAACAGGTCATAAACCAGCTAATGACTCATCTGGGTAGAGCTTGAAATTCAACTAGACTAGCGAACTGTCTTTATTTCTTTCGTGCTAGCCTGCGGATTGCAGTAATGCTGCTACGCGCTAGGAGTTAATTCTTTGAAGATGGGTTTACAGCACCTCGTAAACTCAACCAGAAGACGTTACCACCTGCTTACGAAAATGCGCACATTTTCAGAACATCCATCAGAAATCAATATTATTGAACGTGATCGGATAACTCAATCAGTCTTGGTAGAAACAGCACTGGCTCGGCATAATTTACACTACATTCACTTTGTTCTAAGTTGCCTCACAAATTTTCTAAACTGCGATCATTGTACAGAATTAGTATATTATTTAGAGGGGGACAAAACGAAAAATAGAATTTTGTTTTAATTTAAAATGTTTATATATGCATCAGCTCGAAGAAATATGCATGTGTGTTCAGGAAAAAACTGCTAAAATACAGAAAATGTTTTTTAATAAATCAAATAAATTTCTTTTAACCTAGAAATATGAACGATAGCAAAGAAGTAAATATATAGAGTATTGACGGGTAGCAGCTGAAGATACTGGGTTTGTCAAGTAATCTTTTATCTGTTGTAAAGAGACCGAAAGAAGATGGAGCATAAATATCTCAAACCCGATGATAGTAAAATAGGGGAAACCCAAAGATAACAACTAAAGCAAACCTAAAGATAAAGAAATGTAAGGAAATCTAAAAGGTAATGGGATGGGGAAAACTCCAAGACGAGCAACAAAGTGAAAAGGGAAACAAAACAAAGCACAATGAAAAAGCGTTAAGTGCTAGAAGTACTGAAGGACCATTAAGATTTCCAGAAGAAACAAGAAATGAAAGTCTAAAAAGAATCAGCGAAAAAGTGACTTACAATCTTTATTAACAGAGAACTGTAATCTTCATAAAAAAAGGAAAATGAAATAAAAAGCATCGAGTTTTAGCCCTCAAGATTCTAGAATTAGATGTTGCTTTTTCGCAGTACATTGCTCTCGTTCAAAACTGTTTCAGGATCTTAATCAAGCATCCTAATCTAGACCCGAATCAGTTTTTCTAACATTTGCTGCTTTCATTTAATGAAATTTAACTAATTGAATATTATATGAATTTTTTATGTGCAAATTTTTATCATAGATTTCGAAGAAAATTTTTTGCTGAAGCCATTTAAGAAAAATGCATTTTCATTTGTGAATCATTTCATTTTTATTTCACAGCAAAGCTCAAGTATATTGAAGTGAAAATGAATACTTTGCTTTTGAAATTCTGCATAAATTTCAATTTTAATGTACGAATAGAAAATTTTCCGTAACGCAGCATTTTTTCTCATATATGCCCCACGGGAATTGTAAGTATATGCATGTAAAATTGGCATTCATTTCTTGTCTAAGCGCTTTAGTTAAAAATAAGTTTCCTTTAGAATTTGGTGTAATTGACTTCCAACCCTTTGATATTAGATCTAAAAATTATTCGTAAAGAAAAGGAAGGTTAAAAGAGAAGTTAAATATTACAAAAAAAAAAGGAGGATTAAAAGAAATGAAAAACAGGAAAAAGAATGATATTAAACTCATTTTCTATTCATCAGTGCTGGTGTATGAAAGTATGAAATCTTAACATTCTTTTTATTTCTTCTGTAGATCTCACTCATAGATAGCATACGACTAAAGTGTGGTAAATATTGCCGGAGGACTGGGAAGAATATTTGGTAGGCAATCCGACGTTGTCCAAAGTTATAAAACTGCCACACTGAATAAAACTCAATTGAAAGGAATAGCGGGAAAAACGCAGTTTCATGGCGAGATTACAAGAGGCTAATTAAATTTCGACACTCTTCAGAGCCCGGAATATAAAGCGAGCTGTTTAATCATGATTTGAAAGTCTACGTTAAATCCCCCCCCATGCCTGAGTCACCCATCCCTAGAGATTCTTCGACCCATGCAAATATGAATAATATCTTGATTGGGGTTTATTGGGGTCGCGCCCTGCTGTAATTGCCTAATTACCTGTGACGACAGACCCTGCACGTGCTTCTATGACCCCTCATTCCCGCACTTCCCCTTTTTGTCAGCTCTCTGTGAGGTTGCCATTGTCCCGTTGCTCGATCCCCGTCTGGTATTACGATCGCATCAGCTGAGAGGGGCTCAACAGGAAGAGCTGCGAAGCAAAATTGCACATCAGTTTTGCGCATAATTCATTTGCAGAAGGATAAGCGCTTGGTGTAACCTGGCCACTATAATAAAAATATTTTGCTTCTTTGTTCCCATTACAGGTTTTACTGCGTGGTTTACGACTGGGTAGAAATATTGCTCTTTATTACTTCGTAGAACTTCGATTTGACTTCCCCCCCCTAAGTTTTTTATGCTACCTTTCTGCTTTTTTCTCAGTTAAATTTATTTTATTCTCAAACAGCAAATTTAATTAGTTTAATTTTATATCCTTTTGTTACTCGATCTGTAGAAGTAAACCGATATTCATTCAGTCTCTTTCTAAGACTAAAAGTGTTTAACGATGAATGTTGCTATCTCTTCACTGACGAAAATTCCTTACAGATAGCATTATTGTCAAAATATGTCTAGTAGAATAAGAATAGATACTTTACGTGTTATTCAAATTTTTAAACTTTTTATTAAATACAGTTACTTTGTGTCTGACCTAATGGCTAGTATTTTCTCTTTATACTCTGTATATGACATATTGTTAATAAATTGTGCATAATTGTGCATTGTGTAATAATACGTTTAAACTAGTTTTTTCATAAACTTTAATTTTGTCTGTGATATTAGTGAACTTTCGTATAATTAACCCTGACAGCGGGAATATTTTTACATTTTAGCTTAGAAAGTTCTGTAAATACACGAGCCTTTCAATAACGATTTGGACTAAGATGAGTAATGTAACATAACATAATTGTTAGAATACACGCATAAATTTTACAGACAGTTGTAATGCCTATCAACTGAATTCGCATTCTTATTTCTCAGGTAGTTTTCGAGTGGCTGCAGGAAACCATTCATCAGGACCACTGCGAAAAGCCTGTTCCTCGTTGTTCGTGAATCAATGACCACACAGGTTCTCTTTTATCATATTAAAACGCGCACAGGCCAATGCAATAATTCCTAATACTTTATCATACTTTGTCATTTTTGGTAGATCAGTGATCATAGAGGACACACAATTGAGCAAAAATTTTACGCAATTTCAAATCTTCATGCCCTCTCTGTACTGAGTTCCTCTGACAGTACCCGATTTACGTTGTGTCCTGCATAACCTGCGAAGGTAATGCTTCTATTTGTCAGCATCAAGTTGGACACCTGCTGTATGTTTCACTATTGATCTACACCTGCTCATTCCTTTCACTACGATTTCATTCTGCATTCTGAAGTTCCTAATCCAGTTAAACACAGATCTTCGAGCAGGAGCTTCCGCTCTCCATACATTCATTAGTCGCTTCTGAATTTAGGCTGCTTACTGTCCCTCTTTCCAAAGGAACCATACAGTTCACTTTAAATCATATGCATCACCCTCCATGTAAAACTTCTAAATCTGTGCATGATCTTCTGCACCATTCTTTATGTTATAGTTTACTACTGCTTTCGTACTGGAACTAAGCGAGCTACCGTACGGCAGAATATTAAACTTACATCACCATTTGAAACAAAAATCACCCCGATGATCATTTTTTTTTTGTTACACTAAAACAACAAAAATGAAACAGGGCCTCGCTACCATAAAATACCATCTATGCAATTCTGGCAATCAGCGTTCGCAACTTAAAACGTAAGACCAAGAGAAAACCCTTATCTTTGGATAGTCTATATGTAAATTATCTATATAAATCTGCAAAAGGAAACATGACTTATGTGCAGTTAAAGACCTCTGTGATTGCATTAAAATAAAATATAATTTTAAAACTATAACAGATTACCAGGTTTACTGAAAGTAGCTCACCAGATAACATTTTGAGCAGGTTTGAATCCCGTAGAACTGGATGGTAGCAGGAACGTTTTCGTATTTTCTCCAGTGTGTAACGTGAAAACGAGATAATATTACTTTAATACTCTTCACGTTAGACAGGTAGCCCTCAGGTGATTTGTACCATTTTATTGTATAGACAAACTGTATATAAAATGGTGTTATGTTGCAGAGACATTAGGTATTTTTTTGAAAGCAGGAGGGATAAATATAATTGAATGATAAATTAGCAATTCCCTCCCCGGGACTCAAACCACGGACCTCTCGAATACGCGCTGAACGTACTGACAACACACCACGAAGGCGTGCTAAGAAGGCAGGAGAAATACCTTATATACTCCCCTTTTTAAAGGACGACTGGGGATTAGGGGACCCAATCGCCAAATCCTGGTGTTGAAGAATCATTATCTACCAGGTTTTTTAGTTCGGGCGGCACTGTGGAGACATTAGGTATTTTTCGAAAGCAGGAGAAATGAAAAATGAGCAATGCCCTCGCCAGGACTCGAACCTCGGTCCTCTTGAATACGCGTCGAGGGTGCTGACCATTACACCACGAAGGCAGGCTAAGAAGTCGGGAGAAATACCTTGTAATGCTATTAAATTACAGAACAATGAGAAAATTGTATTATTTAATATGTTAAAAATTCAAACTTCTTACCTAATATGTTGGTATTTTAGACTAAGGTATGAGTTAATTAGTAAAACTATACAACTGAAATTAAAAATTTTTTCTTATTGTGAGAAAAGTAATATTTATGCTTTTGACTGCATTTAAAGGAGCTTCTCTTTCATGAAATATATAGTTGCCATACTTAACTGGCACTTATTTTTGCCATGTAATCTATATAGCTGCTATATGCAGCGCGTGTTTTTTATGATACGTAAGCTACGGCAGTAAAATACAAATTTTATTGCTCTAGTTTTTTTTTCTGAGCATGAAAACGATAGAAGCTAATTAATCAAACTAAATTAATGAACTGAAAAATTAATTCATTATTATTACTATTATAGGAAAATGAGTTCAATACTTCCTGATTTAATAGTTTTTTACTTATTAATTAACTTAAATTAATACAACCAGAACTTCTTCTTTGTCAGTTTTATGGTAAATACTCCCATTATTGTTTACACTATCAAGCTAATTGCAACATTAGAGCAAATACTGCCGTATGTGTAATTTAATCGATGTACTTTTTAAATTAAGTCCTCAAACGTGTTTCGTGTCAAAAGCATAAAATTTCAATTTAAGTGAACTTTACTTCAATTTCATTTTTCTTCTTCCGCAAAAGCATCGAGATCGGCTTTTATTGTATAGCCGTAAGCGCAACGTATCCAGCCGTAAGTGAACATATCCAGTTTATTTCATGAAGCGATTGAAAAGAAAGAGAAAAACCGGGATTTAAGGGGATGAATCGGATGGAGCGGATTGATGACTTTATAGTTATGAATGCGGGAACCCAACTAAGATTAATGTTCGGGACAGCCGTCCACTTCCCACAACACCATCTCGTTAGAAGATATAAGGCTCTGCTAGAGATGATAATTTGATCATTTTGCCTTTGATGCGTTTATTCTAAAGCAAAACGTATTTTTCACTTATCATCCTTTAGATCACTATTAATACTTCGGGAGAAAGTTGTATTTCATCTTCAATGCTTTTCTTATAGATTGAAGTTCTTTCTCTTTAGACAACGCAAGCAAATGATTCAATGAAAGATAAGATAAATTGATTTTCGTAGGATACTTTGAATTTCATATTGAAGGAAAAAGAATTTCATGATCAACTTCAATTTAGCTTGATGTAGTTTCAATTTTTATGAAAAACTCTAGAGAAGATTCTTATACAAACTTAATTTAGAGTAATCTCTTGGATAAACGATTGCGGTAAGTTTAAAACTTTAAGAATATAATTACCCAGTTATGAATTTCTGCTTGGTAATATTATTTCGAAATTTGATATTGATTAAACCCAATGTTGGTAATGTATGGCTTAACAAATTAAAACATTTTCTCTGCCTCTGATTGAAATACATTTCAGCAAAATGAGAGGAAAAATAGAACTGATGATTTTGGTTAGACGTTCGTTCTTTTTTCCTTCTTTTAATTATTATTATTTTTTAATTTACAGACGTATCCTGACTAAGTTTAGAGAGTTGGGCCAATATTTCCACGAGATATTTTTGATTAGCCTTACTTTAATTTAACGCTACTTTTTTCGTTCATTCCAATCATCTCCTGTTTTTGAGAGATTATGAAAAATCTTCGATTTTAGAAACAGGCCATAATTTTACAAAAGATTTAAAGTTACTTTCTTTCTTTCTTTTCGCCATCGACGGAACAGCTGGCCCACTGGGTTAGGTGCTTTTCAGCCTGTTGGATCCCGTCGATGGAATTTAAAGTATATTTTCGATGGAATTTAAAGTATTTAAAGTGACTTTTAAAAAATTGAAACATTTACACATTATTAAATTCTTTTTATCAATAATATCAAAGATTTTTATAAATAATACTTATTTGGTTCGCCATATACTTCATCAATAGGAAAGAACATATTGCTTTCATCAGTGCTTGCAAGCAAAATAAACAATGTATAAAGAAGCTTTTATGATGTTGGTTTGTTTCTTAATATTTACGGGAGCTTTTGTAATGCATCTTAAATATTAATAAATGAGTATGTCTTTCCAAAATTATAAAAGTTTTCTGATAAGCATTTCTGTGCGTGGCTGATAGAATGAGAGAATATACAATTTAGAGACAAATTTTGTTTAGTGTTACGTTTAACCTAGGAGAAACGTTTGCGTTTACTAAAGAATGATCTCTAACTTTTGAAGATCAACTGCAAACGACGTAATAAACAATCTCTAAAACACTGTATAGTATATGCATTATTTTGCAAACGAATTTGTCTGTTTACCATTAGGATAAACATATATAACAGTCCCATTAGTATGTAATAGGTTTAAGAAGCAGAAAGATAATTAAGTTCTTCAATGTGATATTAAAGTGTTTCTCTAACCAGCTTTCCTTTTTTAAGTAATTAAAGATATTAAGCATTATATTCATTTCTTTCTTTCTTTTCACACATTCGTTAAATCAGAATTCGGCAGAAAAATGTATGGAGAACAACGTGTTGGAAAGAAATAAAGTTACTGGGGAAACGAAACTCTTGCCATTTGCCGATGGAAGTGAAGTTTCTAGAATTGTCTGCAATAAATGCCATAGAAAAGTGCGTAAATCTTCTTGTATTTTACTCTCTGAAAAGCATACTGTAAACCTGAATTTGTTATATAACACATATATTTTAAACATCCTATATTAGGGGAGATTTGATATATTTGTGGTAATCATTTGGAAAAAGTATTTAAGAAGAGGTTGCAATTAAATGAAATTTCATCGCATATTTGGGATAACGTCATATTTAATCGGACATATAAGAGATCGGGACAATGACTCACTCTAGGTATCTGAAGATTTTAGCCCCTAAAAGTTTTGGAGTAACTTAAATTAGAATTGACAACTGTTATTAATCTCATTTCGCAAAGGTAAAACGCGATTTTGAAGCATTTGTAGAGTCATTAGCGTTTTTCGAAGTCAGGAAAGTGAAGAAATCTGCAATGCCTTAGCCGAAAAAGTAAATGTAAGAAAAAATCGAAGAGAAATTTTTATATTTGCCACAGAAAAGGAAAAGGAATGCCAATCAGAAAACTGTTTCATAACCGGATTAGCCAGGAAGAAAATTGCTCGTGTGATCAAAATTACCGGTTGTAGCCTTGATCAAAGTTTTTGGGGACGTTATGCAAACGGAATAAATTATAATATTTGAATAAGTTATATAAATTTAGAGTAAATTTTGGAATAATTATAATTCGGTATGAAATATAATTTGGGAGATCGAATACAAACAGAAATCTTTCCACAGAAATTTATGCGCTAAGTTTTTGAATACTAATTTCTGAACGGTAACTTTTACGAGAGCATTTTTACCCAAGCTCAGACGAGTTTAGAAATAAAAATGGAATGAAGAAAAATAATTATGCATCCAAAAAAAAAGGTTCGATAAACATTGTGTTACACCATTTGTTATAATGTTTCATTCCACATATTTTTGTATGAGTAATTTTTGTAAGCATGTTTAGTAAAATCAACGCTCCCACAAAATAAGACTCTTGACTCTTGCTATGTTACTATGTTCTTCAAGCTGTAGGTCAAAAGCAGCTACAATCCGCTGAAAAGTGATTAATATCTATGACAGAAATGCATGCGTGACAGTACTATGCGTAAATAGCATAATAAGTTTTAAAAATGGAGTAAGCTCGGAGAAAAACTTTAGGGAATTCAACAGGCGCCACAAACTTTCTTTAAAGCTTTTAATACTGTTTAAATGCATTACTGTCGCTAACACTTTTTTTAATAAAATAGAAGTTCAAAATATGCCTACGAGTTTGGTCGCATCGGGTGATGACAATATCATAGTTAGGGAAAGTAGGGTAATACCATTTGAAAGTAAAGTTGTGGGACAATGTGCAACAGTAACCAGATTCACTTTAATGCATCAAACTACTCGCTATTTTTAATGCTTCCACACCTTCCATTGGTATTGTTATGGGTCCTTTTAATAGGTTTGTAAGGTTTGTCCTAATTTTAGTAACAGTTATTTTATGCATCTTTCCTGTCTTTTCTAGCTGCAGCTTACAATTTTCTACCAGAATGTATTTTCAGAAACGCGGTTACTGCAAATGAGTAAAGAGTAACATTTAGTCGATGTGTCATCGACTTCGTGAGAGAGCCTGAGTTCTGACTGGCGCGTGTTCGCCTAAGGCTACGTCTCTTTAAGCTATTGCTACGCTCGGTCGTACTTTAGGCCCTTGTTTGGCTTCGCTGGCGTAACTAAGATTTAGGGGCCAACTACTTAGAATCTTGATAGCTTCGGCCATATCTTTCACTTAGCTTTGGTTAAGCTTCGTTAATTTAATTTTCATATTAATTTAAGTTCAAGCCCAAGTGGAGGCTTTGCTGTACGTTTCGAGTTAGGAACTGATTGCATCATATTTATTTTGAGAAGTAAAGGGTCGTTAACTCTTCTTAAGTCTTACGTCTCTGTTCATGCACGTAAGCGATTATTCCTTTAATAGTGTTCGTGGGGTTGCAGGGATTGAACACTGAATTAGATAGATAAAACCCCACAAGTTTTCCTTCTCTGGATGTTTCAAGTTGCAATCAGTCATTTTCTCTACTTTCTCACAATTGAAGGCAATAATGTTGCATATCTCCTGTCTCGTGGTATATAATCTATCATCTTTAACTTGCTGCTGTGTGTTCTTCGCCATCTTCGCTATCTTCGCTAATTATATTGGATCAAGCATACAAATGAAAAAATAAAATTTTAATATAACATTCACCTTTTCGTTTTTAATGTAGACTAACCCACTACATTTACTTAGTACTTACTTATCATATGTAACCATATTTTTCACTTACCTGATACCTTATTCAGTCTGCCAATAATTTTACTTGGCTTTTGAACTTTATGTTGAAGAAATCTATTAACAAAGTGTTCTTGCACTTCTAAATCTACGTCCAAATTTTTAAAAAAAATAACCTATGCAATGGATGCGTTTTGGACTACTTTGATGTATCCTGAAATCCCACTGTAGCTATTTTTGCATTACTCATTAAAAGCATAATTATTTTCTTTTTTAAACTGCAGGTTAGTATTTTATTTTATCTTGTTGTGTTAGTGAACTGTATTCCAATAATTCAAGATTTAATGCTTGTTTAGAGATTTTTAGGGTTCACTTAACTGCATGAAACTGCCAGTTGTGGGTTGCATTGAGTTACATAATTTATAATTATAAATTGATAATCTGTAGATTAATTGCAGATTAAGCAAAATTAATCTCGTGAATAGATTACCAGGCAGATATGCGGGAAAAATTGTGTGCTTTCTTTTTAGGATACCCGGAACAAACTAAAGAGAAATGTATCAATCCATCTTCTACAGGAAATATTTTGGCAGCCAATGTATATACATTCTTTCTTATCCCTGAATGAATACACATAAACAGATCAACCCTTTCCCCCTTACACATCTATCTCATAAAACATTCCAATGAAATGTCCATGTCAGCATTTTTAATGGGAGAGAAACCCCTTTCCGCCTATTACGTTAGACATGATGGATTGTGTATAATTTAGCGATGACTCAAGCAGAGGCACTGCAAAGGATCTCGTTATTACAAAAGACATGACCAATTTGTATCAACACTTCCGGGATTTAATTGCATGTACGATCTTGTTGCCCATGAGACTTACAAGTATTTCATGAATTCATCATACCAGAAAGCAGTTTATGATCAAGAAATCTGGAAATATTTTAATAGATATCTAGATTACATTTTAGGATGCATGTATAATTCCGTTTTTTTCAGTGGTATAGAATGAAGGAGCACTATTTGAAATGTCTGATGTGGTCACAGTCCGAGTAAATAGAAATCTACACAGTTTAAACGGAACGAAGTAGAAGACTTCAGGATCGCACACATTTTCAAGAGTGGAAAATAGCAAAATTACGAGCGAAATTAACATTCAAAAAGCAACTATTAACAAAATACTGCTATTCGAATGTTAAATTTGTAGCACTCGCAATTTCAAAAATAATTAAATGCAAAAGATAGAGTAATCATTAGCACTAAAATATATGTTAAAGCTTAAGCGTTGCTCTTTACATAATCTTATTCAAATGCTTATAAGGTATTTCTTCCGCCTTCTTCGCTTGCCTTCGTGGTGTAGTGGTCAGCATGTTCGACGCTTAACCAAGAAGTCCGTGGTTCGATTCCCGGCGAAGGCGCTGCTCATTTTTCATCTCTGCTGCTTTCAAGAAATTACCTAATGTCTCTACATGCTAATACATTTTCTCTAAAGATAGGTAGCGCATGTAATCTTCGCTGTAATTGTAGACACCATTTATTTTCAGTCTTATACTAATTGTACTTAATTCTTTTAATCTTTAAAATTTTTTTAGTGGAAATATTATATGAAAATTTATAATTTGCGATCACATTAGTGCATACCTGTAAGGAAAACAAATGCTTTGCTTCAAAACTTCAAAATGCTATTCTGACAAAATCAACTGCCAATTTAACAGCAGCTATAGTCAAATTACAATAGAAATGTTACCTTGTCCAAAGTTTTGTACGTTTCTTTTCTATTCTGTAGTAATTAATATAGCAGAAAATGTACGTGTTCAAGAGCCAAACAACGAGGAAATTGTGAAAAATGATTTTTTTATTTTTTTAGTTGGACAATCTTTGACGGTACGTGTAATAATTTAGAAGTACATGTTTAACCCAACTTTTGCTTAAACTGGAACTAGTCTAAAATTCTAGCCTGAAAGACGAATTTTGATTCTGATTTTTACTACTATATGAAAACACTAAATACTTGCAACAGAAAGTAACAGCAGTTAAAACGTATGCCTACAACTTGTATAAAACTAAAACTGTTGAATATAAATTTACTTTCACTTCTTGCAGAAAAAAAGACAACGCATTATTTAAGTCAGATTATTGACAATTCCAACTTTCAGTACATGGCTGGGCAAGATTTCATGAACTAATTGCTTAGTGTTCAGAAGCAAAAATGAAACCCACTAACTAGAAGAAATGTTGCTCATGACAGATATAGACAGATACTTTCTTCACAGCCGGTAGACATTGCTTACTCTCCTTCCTTAGCTTAAATTCTTATCTTATTTAAAACTCCTCTCATTTACGTATTCTGGTGGAGTAGATGAAACAGAAGGAATATAGGACAGATTTTTGACATAAGCAAAAACAAATTAATTAAAGACAGAGTTCTGAAATTATGAAATATGCGTATGAAGATTTCAGGCCCACTTATTGCTGACGAAGTGTAAAGTACTTAAAATGCTTGTAATTATAAATAGTGTCCAGACTAGTAAAATAATTTAAAATTACAAATCTGACATTTATCTCGCAACATGTTGGATTAAATTGCATTTACAATGTATTATAACGAAAAAGATAGCTATCTGATTTTTAAATCCCCGAATGTGTAAAAATATTAATATACGCGTATTAAAACACCATAGTTATTGATAAGATGCAGATTTTGAAGCAGAAAATGTAGAATACATAAACTCTATTTATGCACTAATAATACTGTTTAAGTTACTCTTTAATAACACTAAGCGAACCGTATTTATCTTAAAGTAACATAATTTCTAAATGAAAGAGGCTCCTTAAAGTTGCTGAAGAATTACATAAATGTGCATTCACGAAGTGCACAATTTCGTAGCAAATCTACATTTGAATAAAAAACCCATCATGATTCAAACTTACTTATCATTACGTCTGCGAAATTTTTCCAGTGCGCGGTCTTCTTTACCAACACTACATACTCCATTCATCATTTTGATCGGAGACGATTAACTTTTATCCTTATTTAGTTTGCGAGCGATATCTATTTGCCGAAAATGATACCATAACAATGAGCGGGGCGTTTCAGAGATTTAGAGTTTTTAAAGAGGTATGCTTTCTTTGAGCGCATTTACATATTCGTCTCAGAATACCTAACCCATTCAAATGGAATACATTTTTTATTTTTTCCATTCCTACTTTTCACGTAGTGTTTGTCATTTATCAGACTTCATTTTGCTTTCAAAGTTAGATGTTTTTCTTTACACAGGTTATAACATGACTGGAACTTATGATCCACAATCGACAGTAAGTTATTTCATACTTATTCATACATAACTTATTGCCGATCATATAAACATATATATATATATATATATATATATGTAAAAATCAAAAGTTCAACTTAAAGTTTTAAAAGATTTTTTTAGAAATTCTAAAAATATTAA
>KK116021.1:120782-141784 GCA_000611955.2 Stegodyphus mimosarum
TAGTAATTTACGCAATATTTATTTAATTATATATATATATAGAAGTTTCAAGTGTCATAACTAAAAAAAATTGAAGTTATATATATGAAATTTTAGGCGTCATAACTAAATTATAAGAATATCATTACTCATAAACATTGATTAAAAAACACCGAGGAGTATATTAATCTTAAACGCCTTCTGTTCGCTCTTATTTTTAGTACGCACTGATATTTAAAAAAATTATAAATACCAAAAGATATGTAAAATATCAAAACCAAAAATATTTGTGTCGTACGCAGTATAGTGGGTAGTGATTGTCATGTCATGATTCCGAATTTCGATACCTAGTTATAGTTTTTCAAAACACTTGATATGATTAAAAGTTTTCTTTTTTCTTCCTGAACGTTTTCAAGTTATTTTGATATACCGTTATTCTCTTTATACATGCTGAAATTGTCATCCCCTTATATTTTTCCTTAATGTCGTAGAATATCAAAGGAGGAACGTGAAAAATACGGAAGCCTTCGCGGGTATTCGAACACCGGACCTCCAGAATACTCGTGAAGTGTACTTCCAATTACACCGCGAAGGCATGCGAAAAAGCGGGAGAAAATACCTTACATACACAACCCTCTGAGGGCGACTCAGGATTAGGAGACCCAGTCGTCAAATCCAGGTGGGGTCGAATAATCCTCCTCTACCTTTTAGTTCGGACGCCACTTATAGAATTTTTTCGATGTCAGGAAACTGAAGGGAACCCCAGGAATTCGAACTTCGGACCTTACAAATACGCGCTGATCGTGCTTCCTTTTACACCATGAAGGCATGCAGAAAGGACCGGAGAAAATACCTTAAAACGTCTATCATGAATTTTTTCCTAATTCTGCTCACTATTTAAGTTTGACAATAATTTGGAAGTTGTTGGTACTAAACCAAGGGCACTTCAAAATACAAAATCCTTGTAAATAATCCTTGTTAATAAATAATCCTTGGATTTCTGAATTCTAAAAACTACAGTCAAGGAATTAGTTACATATCAGTGTTATTTATAAACATTTGCATATATACCACATGCTTAATTGTATTCAAACGCTTGCGAAACAATTAATTTTAAAAATTAAAATAACCTGAAAATAACATCAATCCAGACGATAATAAACCGCGAAAAACTTATTATGATTCAATACCTTAGTTAATTATACAATCGGTAAGATTTTGTTTACATAACTAGATATTTTTAAGTTAATTTATTTCTGCAATATTTTCCCCGCGATTCTTCGCCAGACTGAGCATTAGAATCATTTCAGATAGCGTTTGTAACCAGTATTTAGGAAGGATGTATTGAAAACGCTTGAGATTTTGCTTATGAAATGATTTTAACTAGCCCTTGATATTGCAGTTAGATATCTATCATGCTGATGCCATTTAGCAAATGATTTGTCAATCCGTTAAAAATTATTCCTAAGCATATAATAATTTATTTAACTAGAACTAGAAACCCTTTACCAGTTACATCTATTTGTACGCTATTAAACTTAAAACACTCACTTGATACCCCACAAGTAGCAGTGAATAATTTTTGTTGATTTTTAGTTTGCGAAGTCGCCGCCCAGACGGTATAGTGGTTAGGAGAGCCGGCTATAGTGCCAAAGGGCCTGGGTTCGAATCTCGGAGAAGGCATGGCTGCAACTGTCCGTCCTTTCATAGGAGGCAAAGGTGGTCCACCTATTAGGTGCCTCCATAATAAAGTGACCACCACATCTGGCCTTAGTAGTGGTCAAGCCGAAATCGGATGAGGGCCGGTATTGGTTAAAAAAATCTCCTAACTTTGCTTCTTACCTCAGACAAGATTATTTATCCGGATTTCCACGAAATAAATTAGGAAACAAGTTTAAATGCTTAATTTAGTTTATAATGTAAATACCTTTAAATAAAGGCCTAGGCCTTTAGAAAAAACCACGATTACTGTTATCAGGCTATAAAAAGTTTCAGTTTTTGTTTTCACAAAGTAAGCCTGTCTGAACCATTTTTTCTGTTAGCTTTGTAAGAAATTGTATGTAAATTGAAAAACTTCTAAAAGATAGGAAGCATCTCCTTGAAATAAACAATAATGTGAGTCAAAACTTTCATTATCAAAAGATGAACAAGAAGGCAACGTTGATGACATTTTAAGTATTGGTGTTTTTTTTAAGTCGATTTTCAGTTCTGATGTTGAGTTTTATATTCTCTGACTCATGATTTCAGATGCATTCAAATGATTTTTAAATCTCATTATTTGTATTTAATAAAAATTACTTTTTAATGCAATTTATTTCCTTAAATCACTAATTCTGTTTCCTTTGTAATTAGTGTACTTATGTTCTGAATATTTATTTTCTTATAAAGTTTCTTAAACTCTAAAATTTTTTAAGGCTTTAAAAAAACTTTTACACCAAATATTTTCCAATCTAGGTCGCTAAAATGTAAAATACCTATTAAATAAATGCTTAGTATAATTTTTTATGCCTCTTTCAGGGTCACATTTAGTATAACTTCAGGCATCTTTCTAGAAAGGAATTTTTTAATATTAATTTTTAAGGGAGATTTGAATTTACATTTATTTATTACTGCACTGTAAGCAGCTACTATCATCCTTAGGACTCTTCTTTTGGTATGCAGCTTACTAAGTAAACTGGCTTATATTCATATTACGCAAAGGGATAAAGGAAGAACCTCGTGGCAGTCATCCGCTGCCTTTCCCCGAATAGAACCTGTAAAGAAATTAGCAAAGTTTATTGATTTTAAGTTCTTAACCGCTACGAGAGCTTTGAATTAGTTTACAGGTATCAGTCATGTCTAATTAAAATCAGGCGTCTATTTTGAAAATTTCACTTGTTTGAATTGCTTCCACAGTTCAAACTGATTTATACAGTTTAATGCAATATCTAGTAGACGCTACATAATTAATTACAGCTTAATGAAATTCATTCTGTTAAATTTCATTTAACACATATTTTGTCAAACATAACGGCTTTTATTCTAAATTTATATGCTTCTGTCCTGCAAACCTATATATTTTGGGAAAACTATGATGCACCTTTCGTAAATAAAACTTGGCTTCAGGCTGTCGAACAGGAAACTCAGTACCTTCCCTTTATTCGCAAACTACTGTCCAAATGATATGTACGAGAAATCTCCCACCCCTGTAGAACATCAACGGTACGCGAGTTAATATCTGGTGCTCATCAATTACCATGGTGTCCATTCCCCGACATACAGTAACCGGTGGCGCCGCTTTTAGATAATGGATCGTTGCTTATAGGTTGCATTCCAACTGAGAGTCAAAATTTGAATGAGATGATCAATTGATGGTAAGTGAGAAATTATTATTAAAAAATTCAAACATTGAATTTTTTTCAGTAAGGTTAAATCGAAGGAATAAGATTTAAGTTATTTATTGTTCAAAATGTCGGTTACGAAAACGTTTAATACTTAATTCTAATAATTTTAAATATAATTTACTTTCTAATTTTAAAGGTAACTGAGAGAGCAAAAAGGAAAAGCATTTGGGCTATTTACTTGTTGTTTATGATTACATAATAATCATTTGGATGTTATTAAAATATGCAATCTAATTTTCAAGGCCTTTCATAATATTGTTGATAATGAAGGGTTCTTTCTTAGAATTCTTTTCTTCATCCTTGCAAAGAATAGTTGGTGAAACTGCAACAGAATGCTTTAAATGTATATCGCAAAGCATTTTACAATTAAACTGTGAAGTGAATTAAAATTTTCCATCGTGGATGTTTATTCTATTTTACTTGAATTAAATTATAAACGCATATTTTTTGCATGTAAAAAAGCCACCTTTTACAAGCAATCTTTTCAGCTACATGAAATGGATTATGTTCAGATCGTCGTTACTTGTTTAATATGACTTATTTTATAAATTAAAAAATTAAAAATCGTATTTTATAACATAGAGTTTAAAGCCTAAAATATTTTATTTATTGCACAAAACAAAATATAGTGTTCGAGGCCCCCTGAAAATTAGTAAACATTAGCCTTCCTGTAACCCGATTTTAAATGAGAAATAGGACAACATAGAAGTATGAAATTTGGGGAGAAATTTTAACTATTTGCTTTTTACATCTGGATCAAATCGATTAAATGAAATAGATAGCCGATTTCTCTGTATATCATTAGATTGGAAAAAGGTAAATCTCTAATTTAAATCAATAAAATTGAGGGCATTTCCATTATAAAATCTGAAAAGCATATGCCTTTCCATTTTATTCTGAACATTTGCCGATTGCAAAGATAGAGTAATTTAAATCGAAAGATATATAATGCATCTCTATAATAAAGCTAAGTATTACATGCCTTCACATAATATTCCTCAGCCTCTGATACTTGCAAAGATCTTCCTTTCTTTATATGGAGGGAATCTTGTATTTATTTTACTAAAAGAAAGTATATGTTTTTAAATTAAAGTCGATAGCATTATGATTTTATTGTGATTTGCCCTGACAGAAAGTGTTTATTGACATTGACTGCCGTACTGAAGGGCTCGGATTCGAATCCCGGAGTATGTGTGGATGAAATTTGTCCGTCTCTTCACAGGAGGCAATACTGACCCTCCAGTTAGTTTCATAATAAAGAGACCACCGCTTCTGGCCTTAGTTGCGGCCTACGCATATAAACGGCTAAATCCCGAGTAATTTTTGGAGCATTCATAATTTTAACTCCCTATGCAATTATTTCTAACACATTACGAAAATATCTACATAGATTTATCGAAAAATTTCTAACTTTACTTCCTGTATACACTATTGCCTATTTTCAAATCGACTTCTAAATGGTACTAATAATTTTTTTCTGCTACGCAAAAACCCCACGCTTCTCTATATATACTGCTAGTTTTAATTTCATTTAAACGGCAAAATTCTGATATTTTTTCATTCTATATCGTATACCGTTTTGCGCTTAAAAATTATATAACGCTATATTTTAAAACAGAAATTCATTTTTGACTTGAATTTTTATATCATTTAGCAACCGTGAAGATTTAGTGTTGTGAATTGACAATATTAGATATCATTCTTAAGAACATAGCTGAAAGATTTGTACCATTTTGATAGAAATATCGTTCTAAATTTAAAAAATAGGAAAACAAAAAATTCTTCTTCGAAGTGCAGACTGCAATGTGAAGTTTTCTGATTACACGATAAATATTTTTAATTAATCTATTAAAAACATTCGTCATTTCCAGAGATGGTTGTCTTAGAGAGATGATTACATTCAGATACATATATTTCCTGTCGGTTTTGTTAAATATAATCTCGCCTTAAATAGAACCTTACGTTATTTTAAGTATTATGTAAGTACATGCTCTGTTGATAATTATTATTTCAACAAAATTTCAAACATAAATTTTAAAGAAATATTTTATTACTTGGTCTATTACTTTTTATTACTATTTTGACTTGTTTAAAAGTTAACTTAACATATTACACTCTTTTATGAATATACACTGCTGATATTAATATTATTTCATTAAATATTAAACTCAGGGTCTTTATATTTGTCATCACCGACGATTCTAAAAGTATGGAATTTTATTCCCAAATAAATGAAATTTTTAAAGGAATTTTTTTTCTAAAATAATTCTTTTATGGTTTTCCAGACTTTTTGTAATTAACAAAATCTTTTATAATTAATAAAATACAAAATTAAGAGAAAGGCTTCAAATTTCAGACAGATTCGTCTCATTGTCATTCACTGAAGAATTAAACAAAAAAAATTTAATGTAAATTAGAAGTCCATCAAGTGAAGTTACTTTCAACACCAAGTTGAAAATTAGCCTCAGTCATCAAATGTCAATAAATGTAAGTCTTTTCTGAAGAGATGTTTCTGCTAGAGATTACTGGATTTATTTTTAAATATTATCATTTTAATTTGCGTAATAGTAAGCCAACATAACACAGGCCTAAAGAAATTTTAATTTGAAAAATTTTCATATCTGATATGTATATAACTAAACTCTATAACGTGCTATGCTTATCTTCATTACTAGTTGCCTGTACCTGCTAGTATAATAAGATGGGTTTCTTTTAACCGTCTCGCTTATCTGTCAAGACAAGGGTCGTGATCCTGACGGATATTAGAAATTTTACTATGATCGGAAATAAACTGATCCTACCTATGTAAAAAGGTATCATAAAATCTATCTAAATAATAAAATAAATAGAAATTAAAACAAATAGCAGAAAATAAAGCAAATTAATAGTCAAAACTTAGTCTTTAGTAATTCCCAAATTTTCCACAGTAGCAAGGATTTAAAATAAATTTAATTCTAAAATTAGGTAAAATACCGAAAGACCTTCGTATGCATTAGGGTGAATGTGTCTGCAGTAGCCAATTTTCAAAGCTAAACTATAAGTTCTAATATCATACTTAGACTATCATAAAATAATAGATTGATTAGCACCTTAATCTGTTATTTTATAAAAGTGCAATCTCAATAGCCTACTAGTTTGTAAATTGGGGGCATATTTTCGAGGTAATATTTTATACATTGTGCTTAAAGCCATAAAAATGTATGTATTATTAATTCTCAAAGAAAGTCCGCATCTATTAGACCATAGTTTTACAGATTGCCATCATATAATCTACATGGCCTGCTCTTGGAAAAATTTGAAATGCATAATATTATTATTATTATTGTTATTGAGGGATCTTACTTTTAACTTACATGCTAATAAGTCTTCCTGTTTTATGGAAATCAAAACTAGAAGTTTGCCACATAGCACTTTACTAGTACACCACTGGTTCCTTTTAGGACAATCGTAATTATATATTACCAGAACACTTTTGCAAAATATGCTGAAGGAAACATACGCAAAGGCCTATCTATTTTCTTTCTTTTCGTTTTTTGTTTGTTTGTCCTCTGTATCAAAATTACGTTAAACGCTGGATATTCTGTTTCAAAAATTAATTTATGCATAGTGTATTAAAACTGGCAAAAGAAAGTCAAACTCTTTTCTCAGAAGAAATTCATGGGGGTTTTTATGGCTACATTGATGAGACTGCGTTCTTTTGAAATCCCAAGCCAGAGAAACATCGTGCAGAAATAACATCAAAAACGTTGATAGCATAAGTTCAATAAACTTTTCTTTATTAGTCAATGACAAAATAGCAGGCTATTTGGTTATAATCTAGTTCATTACAGTTAGATTATGAAAAATATTCTTATTCTACATTTCTGCACTGAAGAGTTCAGATGTGCTTATTAAAAGGGAGCACAAAGAAATGTTACTGAATTATTTAAGAAGGACCAATTCAAGAACGACCGTCTGAGTTTGATGGGAAAGCTGTGCATCCAGAGACAATGATTAGTGTGATTGCTGAACCATTCAAAAACTCACCATCTTCATTCAGGAGCAAAGCTGATAAGATAAAGAAACGCGAAAGCTCTTGCAGTTGTGACGTCATATTATAATAAAGGATGTATGGAAAATAAGTAAGTGGTGTTAGATATGATGTACTGCTGAAAAAAACGAAAGAGAAACTGGAGAAGGAAGACGAGAAATAGAAAAGAGAGAGAGAAGGAGTAAAGAACCAGAAACGTTTCATATGTTTGTCTTCCTCCTCTCAGATTGGAAGCGTCTACCTTCTGAAGAGTAGAAAAATGCTATGCATTTAGAGATGAAACTAACAGCATAGAGTTATCTATCTTGGAAACTGCTGAGGTGGAAAAGGAACAATTTACACTTGTGTTACTATTAGGAGGTAGAGGAAACGTTCAAAAATATATGTTTTTTAAGACATAAAAGCAATATAACCAGGTATTAAAACCAGGGAAAATGAGAATTTTTGCTAGTATGGAAAACAAATAGCTTATTTAGCTATTACAGAAACTATTAGGGTGGTATTGCAACCACGTTTCGGAACAAAAGACGCTAATATATGGTAATGTACACTTTTTTTATAAAGAATTGGTATTTTATATTTATAAAAAAATAACATTGCAACATACTTAAAAATTTTTCATAAAGCACTTTTACACAGCCAGTTTATAGTTTTATTGTTTTGCATAAATTTTAGAAATTATACTATTGAAAATATATGAATTAACACTCATTAAAATTGCTCCACATTTTAATTATAACACTTTATGTGCTTTATGCAACTATAATACATAGTACATCTAATTTAATATTTATTGTTTTTCACTCCAGTGCTTCTAACCATCCTTCACCACTTCCAAGAACTTAAAAAACTGACACTTTTTTTTGCACTCAATTTAGAGTTATTCCAGTGCCCTGCATGAGAGATTTTAACGAAAGCCATATGGGAAAATATTACCTTTTCAAATCTTACGTATTTTAGTTGCTTACGTCAGGATGCCCACCACTGCTACATCCGAAATTTAGTGTGCCCACTACTGGAGCATAATGACGTTGCTCAAGTCAGGGTGCCCACCATAGGTACATCCGAAATTTAGTGTGCCCACTACTGGAGCATAATGACGTTAGATATTTTAATTTTTTATGTAACTTTGAGCTCTTTTCTGCGATTTGATGTGAATAAGCGTTTAGAAAAAGCTAAAATTGTGCTTTTGGGTAAAATACTCTAAAGTTTCGAATGCAACTGATTACAAGCCCTTACGTGGTCACTGCTGGGACGTTTTTAGTTACTTGTAAATATGCCTATTCCTCTGCTCCTTAAAGTAACGTGATTAGGATGATGTTTCTTGTCTCCTATTCTCTAACTCAACACTTAAAATAACTCTTATTTGCACTGATGTTCGGCGAATAGGATGTCATAGCCTGTTGGCAAAGGAATTATACTTGCCCTTGTGTATGCCCTTAACTATGTTACATGCAACATTATCTTTTTGAAAGATGCCTTTCTGGTAAAGACGCAATAAAGAAGTGCATTTTATTAAGCATGTTTTCCAGTTAGATGTGATTCATTAAAAGTGTACCACAAAGATGATGATTCCGATTTCTCTTCACAAAATTATGCTCAGGTCATCATTTTCTTTCTGTGTATATATGTGTCTTAGGTAAAAATACATACGAGGATGAAGATAGTACACAAGGTTTCCTGTCAGCATGATTTAAAAATATGTTTTCATCTGCCAAAATAACCCTTGTCTAATCATGGATGGTCTAATGTTGACACTACTAATACTCACGTTGCTCGATGAACAACTCTGAATACAAACGCACGAAAGGATATACGATTTCGATGAATGGTGACTGTATAGGTTTCTACTGTAACTGTAAGTTTACATTTAAGTCTTTCAGACCCTGCAAGACTGCTATCAGGTTATCAATTAGTCTTAAGCAAATCAAAAATACTGAAGAAGGTTAAAATAACCTTTCTGTTTAGTCCTAAATTGAACAGAAAAAGCCCAGCTTGTGTTACAATTAAGCTACTTTTTGGGTATTTAAATTAACATAACAGAAAGTTAAATTTCAAGTACAGATATAGTAGTTGCAGGCTACACATAAAATACATTAATCACGCTAGAATTTTACGGGGGCGTATTTTAAAGATATCGTCAAGCAAGACAATAAACCCTGAATATAACTTTAGACAGAGGTGGAAAGAGTAAGTAGCAGCAAGACGCGGCTGCCAGGGCTCCAGTCTAAACATGCAAAAAATCTCTGCGTAAATACATATAAACCTAATCTGCATTCTGGGGAAGTAAGAAGTTATGGTAAAAACTTAATTCATAATAAATGGTTAATTCAAATAAAATACCTTGCAACTAGTATACAAATGCAAAAACTTGAATCGTATTTCGGGGCATTCAGCCCATTAGGACTGAAAGTCTAGATAATATCTGCAGTAGAAGATACGACCTGCGCTAACTTCTGAAATCGCTGACATATGTCCGTCTCATATCTAGTTGACGGCTTAAAGTATATATCCATTTCAGACCGTCTATGACAAAAAATAGCTATTGAACGGAGTGAAAAACCTATCAGTTCGTACCAGAGTGAAAACTTACCAGCTGTCTTAGAGATGTCCTTATAAAAAGCCTTTAGTTACAAAGACCTGTCTTTTATCGAAATGAGATGAGTCTTTTTTGTTTCTCATGCTGAAACGAAAGGAAGTAGTGATGTCTGAGGGAAATTAACGATAAAATGAAATACCCGAGAGATTTCTGATTAAGGTACATAATTATTTGAGATAAATTACCTGATTTCCAATGTACACAGTTCCTTTCCTGTTAATAGTAAATTAATTTTCAACTTAATTTACTGCGCGTTAGTCAAGTGAAAAAAAAGAAGTTTTAGACGGATTCCAAACTGCCGCTGCCAAGTTTATTTAACGGGAAGTTTCATCGAAGCGTGCTTTGCTGTGGTTCCGATGTCTTTGTGTTCACAGCTAGACACTTAAGTCCAACACTACACGAGACTATTGTTTGAGAATATATTAAAGATATGTTTCTGAATCTTGCGCAACCTTTGTTTACAAGCCTACATGATCGCAAAAAGGTGTTGTTACTATTATAGAGGTAAGACCAAACAGCTTTAATAAAGATTTTTTCGAAGTCGAACGTCTATCTACCGGCCATGTAAGCTACCCATTGCATCACAAGAGCAAATGGAAAACATTACATTCCCTACTCAAAGGTTAACTGCGTGAAAGTTGGACCGATATCTTGATTTTAGAACCATAAGCTCACACGGAGAAATGCCTTTTGCGTACATTTCTTCAGTACCTAAAGGCGGCTGAGGTCAGACTATTCGGTCAGGTTCCAATTCTTTGAGCATCCGTCTTCGTTCCCTAGGTATAGAGAATGAATAGAATTCATCTTTTTCCGGAGTTCGGCACAAGATTTCCAGAACGCCATTTCAGTATACTAACCATTGCTACATAATAGCACGTAGAAGGAGTTTCTTAAATTCTTTTAAGTGCTGAGATAGTTTTCGCTTCAGAAACTCCAAGGGGAGAATATCCACCATTTTCTCTAATACATTATCGCTATAAAATTCATCATGCAA
This sequence comes from Stegodyphus mimosarum, assembly GCA_000611955.2. NCBI lineage: Eukaryota > Metazoa > Arthropoda > Arachnida > Araneae > Eresidae > Stegodyphus > Stegodyphus mimosarum. The sequence continues at coordinate 131,768 of KK116021.1, forward strand.
TCGATCGTCTGTATGAACGATGCACACGGAATTACTTTCGGTAATTCTGATGCTTAGACTGTTCTTCTAATGAAAACGTTTTCTATGTATGATGAATGAATACCTTCAGGGTACAACAGGTTTAAGCTTAGGCAGATATGAAAATGTTAAATAATAACTTACGAATATATTTTTTTAATAGGGAGCTGGACTATATTATAACAGGTTATGCAACAGCAGCAAGAAGCAAGATTTTTTGATTAACAGAAGAAAAGCTATTTGTTCGCAGGCGCGCAAATAAATTTCTGTACTGAATTACGTAATGTACGGCATTGCAAACATCTTATATTGTTTGCAATAATGTTACTAATTTTTATAAAAATTATGTATGCGTCACATTAGTTAGTCTCATTATAAATTACATCAGTCAGAGATATTAAAAAATAAATCAAAGATGTAAATTATTGAAATTAGGTATATATTGTTTTTAAATTATGTAGCAAATTTATTAATCTATTATTTTAATTTGAAAGATAAATTAAAAATCTATAGAATGTAAAATGTTAAGGTACTGTTTTTGACTGAAACATAGATTAAAGATCTTTAAATGGCTACGCCTGTGAAACTAATAACCTTTCAGGCCGGCTGGGTGATAGCCTTGTGGAATGACAATGTTTGCTAAACGCGTCCTTGATAAAAGTCTTTGCAGAGTGATGTGATGTAATGTAATAGGAAATACGGGAAAGGTTAAGTTGAAAGACGTCCCTAGTGCCAAAAGAATAATCTGCGAATGTCCTGGGAATAGAAAAACGACAGTTTATGCGTAATATTGCAATGGTTTGTATAAAAATCTCCATTGCTTTGGTTTAACTGACGTTATTGAATGATGTGCATCGTACATACAGACGGTCGATTAATTTTCTGTGTACTTCAGGTAATGAAATGGTAAGAAGAATATCTAGATACATTTTTTTCGTTGCCTAGTACCTATCACGTTCATAAAAGAGTAGCTTGTTGCAAATGTTGCCAAAGAATTCTGAACACATCATTTTCAGCTTTTCGCAGCACTGTTTTGCAAACGTGGAGACTGTCATGATGCTGTTGATATTGTGTCCACATTACATGAAAAAATGGTTGCCACACCTACTCCAACGAGAGGCTGTACTTCTATTTTCCACCCCAATTTTGAGGGAGAACATCTCGAAGGTGCTCCAGAGGCCTCCCACCCATCTCTCTTTCCACCAATCCACACGAGAAGTCTTTCGGTTCGCCGTATATTTAGAGTATCCTCATGCCGCACGGACACTGTATATTTAAAAACATCCATGTCTTCTCCGGGATTCGAGCCCGGACTCTTCTGTACCATAGTAGGCTCCCCTAACCATTATACCGTCTGGGCGACGACTGTCATGATGATAAGTAGATTTCTTCGATTGAGGAACATCAGAATAACAAAAATGAAAAAGGAATTAGGAAAGTGCAGGTAACATGTCGTTGCGGATGTAATTATTTAGCTGTTTAGAGGTGTACTGAAAAGCTATAAAGGTAAAGAGATGAAACTGACAGAGAAAAGATGAAAACACGCAACTGAGATTAACCTAGTTGTGCAACTAGCCAGGGGCATGAAATCAGCTAGCTGTGCAATTAACTAGTTAACAATTATGAGATGGAATTGTAGCAACATTTTTTCGCCCATATTATGAATACACTCACAACGGTATTTTAGAAGAAACCTGAGACTGAGAAAAATTACGAGGCGTTAGGTCTGAAGACCTGTGTTATTATCAGAATAGTACGTGTTAATTCTGCAACACTGCAGCTGATCCAGAGGTGAAAAACAATGGTATTCAAATAATATATTGAACTTAATTAACATAGTTTCTCTTTTTCCCCATCATATGTTGCATGATGCAATCTTCAAAGGAATATGAGGTTTTGCCGGTGTTAGGGATGCGTAATGGCAAACTGCACATTGAGTTGATCAATGTTAACGAATTTCGCCTACTGCGCATGCTCAATAGTGTACCGTTGGCGTGGGAGAAAATACTGGCGAATAAAAATAAACAACTCTACACAAGCCTGTTCGTCATGTAGGCCTTAACGACTCTTTACGATTGCAATACTATGGACGCTTTTTTTGTGCTTATTGCACTTGCTTCTGTTTCATTTCATTTTGGTTTATTTTGTTCATAAACATTACATTTAATATCAGTTTTTTGTAATAATTTCTTTGGCTTTAAATTCAGTAATTTAAACTAGATATATTCCTTTAAGTTGTTAAAGTATTTATGAATGGAACGCATGGTAAATAATCAATTGCTTTTATTCCTCAGAAGTACAATCCATCACGTAAAGTTTCATATTTTGTAATCCTTCTTAAACGAAAATTTGGGAAGTTTACAATTGATATTTAAACCTAAGTAATGAAGCAACGTACAATTTAACAAGTTTTAAAACCCTTAACTGTTTGCGTCCAGATAACAGAACATCAACCATATACCATATTTATCTTCTTTTAAAATTACGCCAAAGTCGTAATTGCCTCAAATTCTGTTCTGGGCATGCGCAGTGTGCGTAATTCGTTTAACATTGTTCAACTGAATGTGCGGTCTGCCATTACGCGTTAGGGATACCTAAAGAACAATCGAGTGCCCCCTTGAACGCAACAAATCAAGTAAATGTTCTCTCAAGGTCTGGTACCGTGGCAGAATTGGGGCAAATTTGGTGTTTATTCTGTAAATTTAGCTGTGAAAGGAGATAGTATGCCTAGATGTAGGCATTCTTCTTTTGCTTGGTAGTTCTTTAAATTTGCATTTTATTGGAAACTTTCCGCATATTACTGGCGAATGAACTTAAAACCACCAGCAGAAAACAAACATAGAAGTAAAAGACAAAACAACTGCAGAGAGGTAAGAGGAAATAGTTGTTGATTTAAGCAAAAAAAGAAAAATAGTTACTTATGTGCGTGTCAGAACTGATTAAGGTGATGGATAGTCATAAAAGGCTGCAGTGGATAAAAATTTGCCATAATGAATTTCTTACAACTTTAGTCTTAATTTTTAGAGCAAATTCTGCTCTTACATATCGAAACGATTTATCCTACAATCATTAATAGTATTTTTTGTTTTATTCCAATAGAATTTGCTTTTGGTAAATTTTTTAATTCAAGAGTAAATAACAACATTTTTTCTTAGTTCATGAAATTAGCCTCATACCTTAAAATTTTAAATCAAATTTGCGTCACAATTCCTCAACGTGATTGAAAATTCTAGAATAACAAAGATTTAGTTTCGTCCTATACGTCTGTCGCCAATAAATATGTATATTTACTTCATTATGTATTATTCAGTAAAATCCCAGTTTTTACAAAAAATAATTAATTTAATGTTATTTTTCTATTTACATGCAAGAAATGTGTAAAAGAGATTTTTTTATTAAAGTAATGCATTCAAATTTTCTGATGAATTAATATCTGATTCTATGACACATTTCTTATCTCGGCATTTATGTCGTAATGTAAAAGGCTTTCCCACTTTCATATTAAAGCATTTCCTATAAGAAAATTTAAGGCTCCTGTAGAATAAATTAATAAGATAAGTAATGGATCGCTTTCTCATTCTTCCAATATTTAACGTATAACGTGTCTTCCGAACCGAACTGTTTAATCTTCTTACATGCAGAACCTTTGAGTACAGTCAGCTGTTTGCTTTTTAAAACCATAAATTGTACGTAAGAGCTATTTAAAGCTGCCACACATCAACAGTTCAGGAAAAAAACCGCAGTAGACATTATTAAAACGTTAAAATTTAATTTCTGTTTACGATGCTGCTAGCTGTTGTTATATGATACTTGTAATATATTAAATTTTAAATGGCTAAGATAAGAGATAGAGAGATCCAAATCAATTACAATGCTCGAAGATTGATAAAATTTCGCTTTGTTGCGCCTAAAGATATAAACAAGATATATTTTTCAGTCAATCTGCAATGAAAAATCTAGACTAGACTTCCCTTTAATCCTGTAGGGAATCTGATCTAAAAGTTTTTGAAAACTGTAATTGGAATCTAAAAATCAAACTTTAATCCTTTCCTGAAATTAAGATCAAACAGTTTTTTTCATTGTTTATGACACTCATTCAGAACAACTCAAATCTGTTTTCGTTTAGTCAATTATTGAAAGCCTTGTGGGGTTAAAAATCTTTAATTTCATACTATAACAATAAATATTAAAAATTTCTGACATTCGACAATTACTGCATTTTGTTCATCTCTATCACCTACGAATTTTGATCTCAATAAACGCATTAATATTATTTGAAAGTTAATAATAATCGAAAGAAGTTTAAAATGGAAAAATCAATTCATAAAAAATCCCTTTTTTTTTCTGCCAAGACGGTTCGCGTTTAGATCTAAACAACCCAAATAATACGAAATGTTCTCTTTGATGGGATAATAAGCAGCCGGAAAGGAGATTTATTCTTTATTTTGTATCCCGGTGGTAGTTGCTAAATCAAGAAGGTGATAAACAATGAAATAAGATACGCGGTATCAGCAAAGTATCCGATTCCCGACAATGACTACCAAGAATTTTATGCTACCTCCTTTAATTATCATCCCTTCACTGAACATGTATCCTGTTCGGAGAGTATTATTAAACCTGAAATATTAACTCTCACTACACCACACGTGATGGCCATTCCGGAGCCTATCTCTGCAGCCTATCACGCTACGCTCCTCCCACCACGCATAAATGCCATTTCACTTTACGAGAAGATCACCTTGAATAAATCTGCCCCTACACATCTATGCCTCGGAGTCTTTAGTTCTGAAATCCCATTATAAATTATCTGCGGAACAGGGATGAGAGAGCAAAAAATTAATGGACTCACGAGTCGCAAACGCTACAATTCTACGCACTCTTTTATTTTTTTAAAAACTCCCGGAGTGTTTATGAGCACGTAGAATTATCGATTCACTTAACTGCATGCTAAAGTTTTATTCCGGGACCTTAGAAACTCAAGTTCAGTTTTGTGTTGGAGGGACGTCACTCGACATCTCCAGTGATCTACATTTTATTTTTAAAGGGGAAAATTATCTGTTAGAACTCGACCTTGGCTGTAGTTTTACAGTAGTGTAAACATATACAGTATTCACCTACCTCCTGCGTATATACGCATATACAAACATGCACATATATTTGCGCATAACTGCATATATATATAAAGAGATAGATAGACAGATAAAGTTACAGATGTACATAGATCTCTTTGCGCCTTTAAAAATGAAAAGATTTACCTACATACTTAAAATAACGTGCAAAAGTTATTGAAACAAAAAGATTTTTTTATTTCTTGCAATTGGCTTCCCTTTAATTCCTTTGGTTTCTGCTATATCGTCTGTTCTATTCTTGTACAAACATTTTTAAAGCTGAAATGCATAAGAGATAAAAAAAACAAATTTTTGTTTATTTTCTTTGTGTGAAATATGAATTGCAAATAGTTCTACAACTTACTTTATCGGTATCAATAAATTTTGTATTGTTTCTAACGTGTTTAATATTTAACATTTATATTCTGTTCCTATTTTGGATAAAAAGGAAATATTTTGTTTTGTTTCCTGTGAATGTCGAATTAGATGTAAAAATTCTAAAAAGTGTACAGTATGTAATGCGTTTCTCCTGTATCTACAGTCTAATAATTTTTTACATAATTCAAATGTGAAAAGGCAACAGACATCCACTGAGCACACAGGTTGAAGAAAAGTGAAAAGATTCTTACTTTATCTTACTTTTCTACAACTTACTTTATCGCTATCAATAAATTTTGTATTGTTTCTAACGTGTTTAATATTTAACATTTATATTCTGTTCCTATTTTGGATAAAAAGGAAATATTTTGTTTTGTTTCCTGTGAATGTCGAATTAGATGTAAAAATTCTAAAAAGTGTACAGTATGTAATGCGTTTCTCCTGTATCTACAGTCTAATAATTTTTTACATAATTCAAATGTGAAAAGGCAACAGACATCCACTGAGCACACAGGTTGAAGAAAAGTGAAAAGATTCTTACTTTATCTTACTTTTCTACAACTTACTTTATCGCTATCAATAAATTTTGTATTGTTTCTAACGTGTTTAATATTTAACATTTATATTCTGTTCCTATTTTGGATAAAAAGGAAATATTTTGTTTTGTTTCCTGTGAATGTCGAATTAGATGTAAAAATTCTAAAAAGTGTACAGTATGTAATGCGTTTCTCCTGTATCTACAGTCTAATAATTTTTTACATAATTCAAATGTGAAAAGGCAACAGACATCCACTGAGCACACAGGTTGAAGAAAAGTGAAAAGATTCTTACTTTATCTTACTTTTCTACAACTTACTTTATCGCTATCAATAAATTTTGTATTGTTTCTAACGTGTTTAATATTTAACATTTATATTCTGTTCCTATTTTGGATAAAAAGGAAATATTTTGTTTTGTTTCCTGTGAATGTCGAATTAGATGTAAAAATTCTAAAAAGTGTACAGTATGTAATGCGTTTCTCCTGTATCTACAGTCTAATAATTTTTTACATAATTCAAATGTGAAAAGGCAACAGACATCCACTGAGCACACAGGTTGAAGAAAAGTGAAAAGATTCTTACTTTATCTTACTTTTCTACAACTTACTTTATCGCTATCAATAAATTTTGTATTGTTTCTAACGTGTTTAATATTTAACATTTATATTCTGTTCCTATTTTGGATAAAAAGGAAATATTTTGTTTTGTTTCCTGTGAATGTCGAATTAGATGTAAAAATTCTAAAAAGTGTACAGTATGTAATGCGTTTCTCCTGTATCTACAGTCTAATAATTTTTTACATAATTCAAATGTGAAAAGGCAACAGACATCCACTGAGCACACAAGTTGAAGAAAAGCTCTTAGAAATACTGGATGATCGGTACAAATGATTGCAGCAGACTAGAATGCTCACCAAACATTGTAAAAAATACTCTTGATTGAGAGAATGGAAACTGGTAGTTTTCAGACAAACGGAACACACCCAAGGTAATTCAAGGCTATGCGCTTTTTGCCTGAAGCCGTTTGAGTTAATAGGTGTGCAATAACATTGAGCGCGTCTTTCCTATATCATAAAATACATTTAAACTTTCTGTGTGTGCTTTTCTGTTCTGAATATGTTTAGGATTTCCTAGAACCCTTCTGCCTTAATAAAATTTTCATTTTCTTGACAGCCAACTTAATTTTCTTCTTAATTCCAAATTTTTTTTAAAGTTTCTTTTAATCTCTTCACCACTCTTCCTTTCAGCTGATTGTAAATTTCTAAAATGCAAACTGATTCTTCAAAAGGCGCTCCTAAGTCATCTTCTTTTACCTGCTACTTTGTCAGCATTATTTTGGGAAAATCCTACATTACAGTGACAATATAAAAAATTAATTCGTTCAAAAAATATTTTCGCGACATTTCAGTCATGTAAGTTCATATTCAGTCATCAAGCAAGTTTATTTGCTACGGGTTTAAGACGTAAACACGTTCTCTACGCTAACAACACTGAAAATTTTCTGTCTCAAGATAATGATCTGCCAATACTGTCTGGAGGAAATTCTTTAATGGTACCGTGGTCGAAAAACTGAATAATGGAGTTCGTATTCAGTGGCAAAATACAAAGTTCAATATTTCTCAATTGTACTACAGAGTAATAAGCATTAAGAGAATTTTCTCTTTTCGCATCATTTTTTTGCCCCACTTTAACAGAAAATCTTAAAAATCCTTCCCGCCAACCAGGAATTCTTTGAATCTTCACAAATCATTGGCAATTTGTCTATTAACCGAAATTGCGAATTATTTTTCTTTTGCATAAAAGTATACAAGTTCCAGTCACATTTTCTGACAACAAAATTTTATCTCAGTCACTTTTTTTTCTCAAAGCACGATACGTAGTATTTGAATGTCTTTAAAAGTGATATCGCAAAGCATTTAAATGCTGTGACATCATTTCAAAATTGGCATGGACACTCGTTAAATACGACTCAAGTTATGATGCAGGTTATATTACTATTTTTTCTAATTTCCCTTTTCTAAAATCATGTATCATGTGTTCTGCCATCTTTTCTTCCAGTTTGGATTTACCTTCGCATTTTATTGATTTTTGTTGCTTGGAATTAATTCCGTAGTTTATAAAATAGTTTTGTATGAAAAGTGAACTTTTCAGTTCGGGACGAAGCGAAATTTTCGTTGTAGCTTATCTAATGCTGTAACTTCATTTCAATTTTGATAGCAGTTTCTTTCTAATTTAGGTTTATTTCATTAATATACTTCGTTAATTTTAAATTTATTGGTGCCCGTCCTTTTACAAAGTAGAATGTTCTTGTGAAATTTTGCAAGCCGAATTGGCTTAAAGTAAAGAAGCAATTTATACAGAAAAACGTGTCGTACAAAAACGTCGGGGAGAAAACAACGCAAGAGAAATGCTTCGTGAGAGAATATTCGGGGCATGAAACATGGTCTTAGAAAATAAAGTGGTTCAAATACTGGGGAATTAATTTTGAAACATCATCTTAGAAAATATCGTGATAAAAAATAAAGCACCTACAAATCCTCGCATAATGATAACATTGCAGACATATGTTTTCTGACTCAAAAAAATTAAATGCATATTCTCACAATGATTTGTGAGCATTATGAAAATTTTGAAATGCATAGGAAAAATATTCTTCATTCTTGCAGCTCAGAGGTAATGGTGACATTCTGGGTGATATTCGTTTTATAGAAAAAAATATTTATTCTGAGATTGTATATTTTGGATTAATTGTTTGTTGGTTACTCAAATTCAAATGAACTGTGAAGAATTATCTTATCCCACATGCGCTGTCTCGTAATATAAGTGGTTAGAACGAACAGCTGGCAAGAAGAAGATCTTGATTTGAAATTTCAGGGAGGATTTAGCTAATTATTTTTACTTCCCGTTTCGAAAATCTTTACAGTCTCAGAGAGATGCAAAGATAGAGGTTTTTTCTTTATGATATATAAAACGATTTTTGCTCCTAAAATTGAATTTAATGTATTGAATGAAAAACTAACTGAAGTAAACTGAATTATTTTCACACCATTTCCCGCAAAGAACTTGTGAGATTGGTAGAAGAGTTAACATTTATGAGACTTAAATTCACTAATATTCAGTTGCACAAACATTAACTTATATTCGCAACTACGTGTTCTTTATTAATTTACGGTAATAGGTTCCACCAATTGTTGGAGCAGGCAGGTTGGTTGTGTTATGAAACGATAAAATCGATGTAGTGTGTTCTTGATCTGATATTAAATAATAAAAATTATTATTTTTATGAGTGACTGACTGTCTTTCGCACTTGAAAATATTTTGTTTTTTTCTCATACTGTTATGTAACAGGCAATAAAGTTAGAGAAAAAAGGCGTTCCTGTCGATTTACAAAATATTATTTTGACGCATGGCTCAATTTTTTTACAGATATTTATTTTTTAATTTATCTTCCTTTTATAACCTATGTGAAGCCTTTAGTTAATTGTCCAACCCGAAACAGGCAGCCACTGGCGATTCTGCGCTAGCTGCTTATTTAACGCAATGTTCCTGCATAGCGTGAAAATAAAATACCAGGGTTAAGGGACTGAAAAATGCATAGGTTATGTAAACCTAAAACATCTGGGTTCTGTTGGTCAATTTTCCTATCAGGCCATGGGAACAGACGTGGTAAATGTTTATTTTTCAGCTGTATAAGTAATGTAATATATGTTAATCTGCACATTTATTTTTAACTACAGCTTTTCTGTTCCTTTTTAATGTGATATCAGTGAAATAAAAAGTAGAAAACAAGGTATATTTTCATTCTTTTACGTCTGCACGAAGACATTTTTCTTCGCTTGCTCAACTGACTAATACAAAATCACCAGTTTCTTTCTTAGTATTACAATTTTGTCATTTGCCTTTTCAGCCCAAACAAAACCCCTTATTTTCAGAATCAGATATACGTGTTATTGTTTAAATGAGTTTCTAATCCAT